>PVJC01004584.1:36893-63204 GCA_004026665.1 Murina feae | reverse complement strand
GGGAAGGGAAGGAGGGTAGTAGAAAAATGGGAAGAATGATGATGGAACAGAAGTAGGAAATAAGGAGGAAAGAAAAGTTTATAAATGATGAGTCAGTAGGAAAAGTGTTACATAAAGGAGAAAAATTGTGTGAGAGGAAGAAGCCAATAAGGAAGTCAAATATAATTGTGCGTGAAGGGGATAAGATTAAAAAAGAAAGCTAATAGGGGTGACCAGGCTGGCAGGAGAGGGCATTTAGGGGGATCAGGCAGGCAGGCAGGCAGAGTGGTTAGGGCAGTCAGGCAGGTTAGCAGTTAAGAACCAGAGGTCCTGGATTGTGAGAGTCCCCAAGAACTCCATATTGGAGAGGGTGCAGGTTGGGCTGAGGGACCACCCTCCCCACCCACTGGGCCACTAGTATGAATATAATTTCAAATAACACTATTTTATTTCATACCCAAGTAATATTTTTCCCAATTTAAATGATTATGTTTTATTGATTTATTTCTACTAATGTTTGGGTAGTTCAGTAAAGGGGAAGAGCCATTTTTCAATGAAAACTCAATTTTGAAACAGTTAAGCTGTAGAACTCCATATCCAAGCCACATTGTTGATTATATCTTTACTACAGGCCAGGAGCACAAATTCCTGCATGGGTGTAGTCCAGCCAGCCCTCCCTGATTGGGGTAGGGAGGCCATGGGTGGTTGGCCAGCTGGCCCTGCCCCCAGTCAAGGTGCAGGGAGCAATTGGGGCCCCAGTACACATCAAAGCAACCTGTCATTCTGGCCATTCCAGTTGTTCCGGCATTCCAGTTGGTTGGCTTTTATATATATATATTTGGAAAGCTGGATGTTTGAGAGTGTGATATATATTACAAATATACACTAACATTTGATTCTTCTCTATTTCTGGTATCAGAAAGCTGATAATCTTTTACCCACTTGAAGTTAGGCATAACTACATGCCAAGCTCTGACCAATGAAATATATACTGCCATAGGGAATAATAATTTCTAACATATGTATTTTTAAAGCTTTTTAATAGATATTTTATTGACTTGTAGAGAGAGAGAGGAAGGAAGAGGAAGAGAGAAAGAGAAATGTTGATGTGAGATTGTAACATCTAACATCTGCCTCCTGCATGCCCCTTAATGGGAATCAAACCAGCAACCTTTTGGTACACTGGACAACACCCAACCAACTGAGCCCCACCAACCAGGGCTGATATATATATTCATATGCCAAACACTATTTAAACAAATTATAAACATTATCTCTTTACTCATCTAAGCACACAAAAAATATGAAAATCCTAACTAACACCTAACATACCACCTGAAAACTCCATTGAACAATGCTTTAGACTATGTTTAAATAATAATCCTATATAATAAAAGCCTAGGTGGCATCACTCCCTCATGCAATGCCCTTGCACAACATCATCACAAGATGGCAGTCACAAGATGGCCACATGCACAGCAGAGGATTGGCCCGGGGCTCACTCCTCTTGGTGAGGCCTGGGGGTACCATGGCTCTGCATGGTGCAGAGGAGGCTGATCCCTGTGTCTCCACTGCCTCATGTGGAAGAGGTAGGTCCTGGTGGAAGAGGCTGGTCATGGCAGCAGAGGGCAGTTATGGGTGAGCAGGCTGGCAGGGAAGCAGTTAGGTGTCAATCAGGCCAGCAGGAGAGTGGTTAGGGGGCGATCAGGCTGGCTGGTAGAAGCAGTTAGGGGCAATAGGTAAGCGGGCAGGTGAGTGGTTAGGAGACAGAAGTCCCAGATTGTGAGAGGAATGTCTGACTGCCAGTTTAGGCCTGATCCCACAGTCAGACATCCTCCAAGGGTCCCAGATTGGAGGGGGTTCAGGCCAGGTTTAGGGACACCCCCAATAGTGCACAAATTTCATGCACCAGGCCTTTAGTAATTGTGATAATAATAGTGTATAGCTGTGTAGTGCTTACAGTGAGTACTCTCTGTTTTCTGAGCCCTTTATATACACCAACCTATACTAATAAAAGGATAATATGGTAATTAGACCAGGAGATCTTCGGACATCCTTCTGGACAAAGCCATGGTGGTGGGGCCAAGGCAGAAGCAGTTAGCGTTGATCAGACCAGGAGGGGAGGGCAGTTGGGAGTTATCAGGCCGGTGGGGGGGTGCAGTTGGGGGCAAGAAGGCTGGCAGGGGAGCAGTTAAGGGTGATCATGCCAGCAGGGGGCAGTTGGAGGTGATCAGGCCATCAGGCAGAGTGGTTAGGGATGATAAGGCAAACAGGCAGGTGAGCGGTTAGGAACCAGTGGTCCCAGATTGCGAGAGGTATGTCGGACTACTGGTTTAGGCTGGATCCCTGTGGCAGTCAAACATCCCCTAAGGGGTCCCAGATTAAAGAAGGTGCAGGTCAGGCTGAGGGACACCCCTCCCATGCATGAATTTCATGTACCTAGACACAAGTTAATTATATTATCACAAAAAACCTGTCAGGTAAATACTTTATTGAATCAATTTTACTGAAGAAATAACTAAACCACAAATTCTCCAGTCACATAATTAATAAGTACTAATATCAGGCTTGAATAGAAGGGTTTCAAAGCAGAACATGTGACCAGTAAAATGCATTTCCTATGTTGATTATGTTGTTACCAATTTTCTGTCTTAACTGTAGAAATTTATAACAAAAAAAACTTTATTGTACTTTTTTACTACTTATCATTAAAATGTTAAAAATTAACAAAAATATTTTGAAAAAGGGTATGTAATATTTGGTATGCTGGCAATATTTTGATTACCATAATATTGAAAATAAGTTGTATTCTGCAATGAAGACTAGGCATATATAATGCTTTATCTCTAAGATGGAATATTATGAAATCAATAAATTAAAATGCTGTAGTGGAAGACTATTGACATTTAAAATTAGAGACACGGTGTGCAAAAATTTGTGCACTCGTTGGGGGCAGAGTCCCTCTGCCTGGCCTGTGACCTCTCACAGTCTGGGACACTTGGGGGATGTCCACCTGCTGGCTCAGGCCTGCTCCCTGGGTGATTGGGCCTAAGATGGCAGTCAGACATCCCTCTGGCAGGCCTGGAGCCCTTAGGGGATATCCACTTGCCAGTGGGCAGCAGGCCTAAGCTGCAGTTGGACATCCTTAGTGCTGCTGAGGAGGGAGGAGAGGCTCTGACAACCACCACTGTACTGGCAGCCATCAGCCTGGCTTGTGGCTGAACAGAACTCCCCCTGTGGGAATGCCCTGACCACCAGCTCCTGCATTGATCATCTGCCCCCTGGTGGTCAGTGTGTGTCATAGTGACCAGTCATTCCCAGTGGTTCTGCTGTTAGGGTCAATTTGCATATTACCCTTTTATCATATAGGATAGAGGCCTGGTGCATGGGTGGGGGCCAGCTGGTTTGCCCTGAAAGGTGTCCCGGATCAGGATGGGGTTCCCACTGGGGTGCCTGGCCAGCCTGGGTGAGGAGCTGATGGCTGCTTGCAGGCTGGCCATAGTCCCTTCAAGGTGGGGTCCCCCCTGGGGTGCCTGGACAGCCTGGGTGAGGAGCTGATGGCTGTTTGCAGGCTGCCCATAGCTCACATTGACCCAACGTCCCAGCAAGGCTAGCCAGAAGTAGGTTTCTGGGGTTTATTTACCTTCTATAATTGAAACTTTGTTGCCTTGAGCAAAGGCCCCAACCTGCCTAGGCAGGTAGTTTCCTCCATCACTGGTGCAATGAAGCCTCCTGTTTGCTCTAGCTCCATGGCTGCCGACCACCATCTTGGCTGGGTTAATTTGCATATAGTCACTCTGATTGGCTGGTGGGTGTGACTTGGCTGGTGGGTGTAATGGAGTCAGGGTTACTTTGCATATTACTCTTTTATTAGATTAGACACATTGATTTCTTATGTGTTTATTTCAAAGTACATAGGATGACTTATGCTTTTTACACATATTTGTCAATTTTATCAAATTAATTATATTGACAACTCAAACAGTATAACTAAAACAAAATTAAAGAATTGTAAATAAGCTGATTTTAAATCTTGAGACTGCTTTCAATGACTGCTGATGGTGTGAAAGTTCCATTGAAAGGTGCTTGTCAGCCTTCCAATTTGTTTATTTTGGTCTAAACATTATTTTGTTCAATATTTTTAAAGTTCCTTTCTTAATTTTCGTTTATAAATATACATTTAAAAAAGCAATAGCAGCCCTAACCAGTTTGGCTCAGTGGATAGAGCGTCGGCCTGCGGACTCAAGGGTCCCAGGTTCGATTCCAGTCAAGGGCATATACATTGTTTGCAGGCACATCCCCAGTAGAGGGTGTACAGGAAGCAGCTGATTGATGTTTCTCTCTCATCAATGTTTATAACTCTCTATCCTTCTCCCTTCTTCTCTGTAAAATATCAATAAAATATATTAAATAAATAAATAAATAAGCAATAGCAAATGCATATAGTACTTATTATAAAAAATATATTTTATCTTCTTTGATAGCTTTTTCACTGTAACTCTTATTTTAGTTTTTATTTTCAGTGTTATGACATACATCCTTAATGTATTACAAGTAGTTTTATATCACTTCACATCCTATACTACTGTGTTTCCCCGAAAATAAGACAATGTCTTATATTAATTTTTGCTCCCAAACAGGCATTAGGTCTTATTTTCAGGGGATGTCTTATTTTTCCATGAAGAAGAATACGGTACACATTTATTGTTGAACAAAAAAAAAAAGGAAAGTTATTACCTGTGTGTCCACACGATGTACCTGACTCCTGCCCCACGTGACTCACTACTGTCTAATTGTGAGTCAGCCAGACTCTGTCAGGGCAGAGTGAGCAGCAGGCAGCAGCTTGTCCTGGAGGCAGCAGTGCGGGCTCTCTGATGAAAAGAGACCTCACTTCCTGTCTGCTTCGGCTACGCTGCAGCCAATAGTGAGCTGTGTGGCAGCACCCACCGCTATGGCCCAGATTTATGGTAGCTTTGAGGGGCCTTATTATCAGGGAGGCCTTATGTTCGGGGGGGCTTATTATCTGGGAGGCCTTATGTTTGACGAGGCCTTATTACTGGAGAGGTCTTATTTTTGGGGAGGTCTTATTTTCAGGGGTGCCTTATATTTCAGCAAGAGGCAAAACTGTAAGTAGGTCTTATTTTTGGAGGATGTCTTACTTTCGGGAAACATGGTAGTATAACAAAAGGCTAATATGCAAATAAACTGAATGGTGGAACAACTGGTTGCTATGACATGTGCTGACCAGCAGAGACCATGTGAAAAACACGCCAGATATTGGCTGTGGTGGAATGGTGGAGCAGGTGAGCAAGGGTGCCAGACCAAGGCAGGGTGTCAGTCACTTTCATCGGGGCGAATCTCTGATGGTTCCACAAAATGCTTTGCTCCTGAACGCCACAGCTCTGCCTGGTGCTTGCACCCACTGCCAGTGCTGTCCCTGCTTGCCACCTGTAGCTGCCACTGGAGCTGCTGCTCGCACCCACTGTCGGTGCCTGGTGCCAGTCCCGATCACTCGGTGCCATCAGCATGTGTGAGCGGCCACTGGCCCGATTGCCCCTGAGGGTTTCTCCACCTCCCCCTGCTTCTGAGGGGTGATCGGGGCAATAGCCACCATTCACTTGCCCCAATCACTACACACTGTCAGCAGGTGCAAGCGGGGCCAGCACCATCAGGACATGGGAGCAGCGGGAGTGGGACTGCTAATACACAGGGGACTTGGGGGCCCTGGCAGGAGGTGCCAGGCAGGGGCATGAAGGATGGGCCAAGACCTGCCTCTGTGCCTACTGCAGCCTCATGGCTCATAGTTCTTTTCAAGTGGCACAAATTCATGCACTGGGCCCTTACTATAGTATAACAGCATTACACTAATTTGTATTTCCTCCTTCCATGCATTTATACCATATTTTTTCACTTCAAATACATTATAAATCCCAACTAATATTGTTATTATTTTTGCTTTAGTTAACTAAAATATAAGCAAAGGCACTCTTACATTTCTTCCAAGGATAGTCATTCTTTTGTGTAAACTTAAATTCACACATGATATGATTCCTAACTGCAGTAAATAATTTAATACTATAATTCAGATATGCTAAAGATCAATTCTTTGAGCTTTTTACATCTGAAAAATATCTTCAGTTTATTTTTTCTTGTGAAAATGTATTTCCCCTCCATATAGAAGTTTAAATTGTGTGGGGTTATTGTGCGGTGTGCATGTGTGTGTGTGTGTGTACTGGGCCTTTAAAAATGTTGCTCCATTACTTTCCGGTTTTGTGTAGAAGTATACTGTCATTGTTATTTTCATTCATCTCCATAAAATTTCTCTGATACTTTAAACATTTTTATGTATCTTTGATATTAATCATTGGTATAGTTTTCTTCAGATTTATTATGCTTGAAGTTTATTGAACTTATTTGACCTATGAGTTTATTGTTTTCAACAAACATGAAAAAATTTAAGCCATTATTTTAAAAATATTTTTCTACTTCATCAAGCATACTGAACTCCAATTGCATGTATTTAGCAATCCTTGAAGATATCTCACAGTTTTTGAAACTCTCACTTTTCTCCCCCAGTATTTTCCCCTCTGTGCTTAATTTTGGAATATTTCTATTGATATTTCTTCAAGTTCATAAATCTTTTCTTTTGTAGTATATAATCTTCTGTTAATGTCTCACAATGATTTTTTATTTTAGCCACTGTATAAGTTAAATTTAGATTTACATCTTCTATGTCATCTTCTGCATGTTCTCAATCTTTGTTCTGCCTTCTTGATTTTATGAAAAATATTTTAATAACTTTTTTATCTTAGTCTATTATGTTTATAATATGTTTTATTTTTGTGTCTGTTTCAATTGATTTATTTTTCTCCCATTGTGAGTTATATTTTTCTACATCATTGCATGCCTGATAATTGTTACATGGATCACATATTGAATTTTGCCTTGTTGGGCGTTGGATATTTTTGTATTGCTATAAATATTCCTGAGTTTTGTTTTTGGGTACAGTTAAGTTTCTTAAGTTTTGATGTTTAGAGCAGAGTTTATTAACTAGAGGTGATTCCTCCAGCCCCTGGGACATTTGTCCATTTCTAGAGATATTTTTGTTTGAGAGGCGGCTTACTACTGGATTCTATGTGGATAGATGCCCGAGATGCTGCTAAACACCTCACAAAGAAAGCACTATGCATCCCAGCAAGAACTATATGGCTTCAAATATCCAGGAGGCACGGTTGAGAAACCATGGTTGAGAAGCTTGCTCTTAAGTGTTTTTACAAGGTACCAGAACAACCATAATTCTAGGCCTAATTTTGTTCTACAGAATATGTCCCTAGGAGTATTACATCTACCATCCCCAAATTATCAGGATTTTCAAGTCAAGCTGACAGAAACAGATAATTCTTGCCTGGTGTGAGCTTCAGGGATTGTCCTTCAGTTCTATTATTCTGGCTCTTCCCCACAGCCTTACATTGTTTTCTCATGCCAATGGTCTGACAGTATTTAGCTTGAGATTCAAGAGGGCCCCTCTTCTGATTTCCAGAGCTCTCCAGTTCGTAGCTCTCTCCTCGCTGTGATTCTTTCTTGTGAACTGTGACCTTCCTCCAGTTCCAGTTTCTCTACTCTGGGAGACCATTGTGCTCCACTTGCGCTGCCATCCTTTTGCTGGGGTTTGGAAGTTCTTCCAGGAGCAGGCTGGAGCTGTGCAGGGGCGGCTCACACTGTTTATTAGCCCTCTTTCAGAGGCCGCAGCTTTGTGGTGATAGCTTTCTGATTTGTGAACAGCGAAGTCTTATATATTTTGTCAGACATTTTTAGTTGCCTAAGCAGAAGGGTTACTTTGGTTCCTGATATTCGATCTTGATCAGAAGTCTCTGTATTCAATTTTGGGGGAAGTGATATTCAAAATTAAACAATAAACATAATTTTCTTTGAAAATTGGGTTAGGACCATGATTTTAATGATTTTTTTCTGAAGATGAGCACATGATATATTTTAGAAGAAATCTTTCTAATACATAAATGTTATGCTATTCAGATTAATAAATGTTTTCCATGTAATTAATTTCATTGTTAATATGTCTTTGGCACACAGATTTTTTAACGGGTACTTTTATTCTCCAAAGTACTTGAGTTTTATGTACACAATAAGTGTCAACCTATGAATTTATACACAGGAAAGACAAATTTGGCTGCTTTATTAAACATAAATTTGTTTCTTCTAGGTCAAAACTCATATATTTTCCAATTATTAAAAAAATCATGTAAGCAAGGCATGCATTATTGATTATGAGGTGGTAGGAACAGACAAATATGTAGTCAGCAGCTGAAAGTTAGAATTCCCATTCTGCCCACAAGAATTCCAACATCTTGGACACCTAGAGAATAAGGAGAACAGTGGGGAGAGTGATGTCACCTCCCGAGTGTTGTAATGATAACATGAGATGCTGACTATGACAAAACTGTATAAAAACTTCAAAGTAAATGAATGAATATAAAACAGCAGTGGATGACTACAGGTGTCAATTTTATCTCTGAATCAGTGAATGATACTGTTAATAGATCATATTTAGTAAGCGCTTACTTTGTGAAAGGTCTATTGTATACATTATTTGGTTTTTCCAAGATTTCTGCTTAAGTTTCTGCTTTGATTGTGTCTATTTCACAAGTGTGGAAATGGAGGAACAAAGAAATAATTTTAATTCCAGGAAGACAAGGAGCTGACAATCTTTAGCAGCAGAGCTACCTACCTAATTTACTTGAATAGAAGTTATAAAAGTGACCTCAATTAGCTTAAGCAAGAAAATATATATTTCACCAAGCAAACAAGTCCTACCATCTTATACAGCAACAAAAGAGTTTAATGGATATAGAGTGGAGAGAAAATGACCTGTTTCAAATAAAAATGTCTAGATTTGAATTACGCTACTAATTCATTCACCAAATATTCATTGAGAGCTCCATTCTGTCAGACCCTGTCACAGATAAACAAAAAATACAGAACTGTGAATGTTGGGAATAGCTATAGATACACCTCAGTTATATGTCAGTTACTTTGATTCCAGGTTAGGTCAAAGTGTTTATTAATCTCTTTCCTTAACTCCATTTAACTGAGAAAAAATACTGACCCTTGTGAATTAGCATATCCTTTTGTCTTTTTTAGATAACTAATGGATAGTCAATCAATTTAACTTAATGAAAAGGACAGATTTTGTTTCATAACATCAATCCTATGAAACTTAGCCAAAAACATTCTCTTTATGTTTTTCATTGAATATAGCTCCAGAAATTGTCCTAAGTCTTTTCATTGAAACCTATTTTGAAAAAGTTAAGTAGAATGAGTCTACCATATGCTATAAAAATTAGGACTCTAGAAATTTAGCTTTCTATTAGTTATAAAACAACAACCGCAACTCTTTCAAATGCAGCAAAAAACATCAAACACGACTCTTAAAGTACGTCTGGATTTACTTTATATGTATTTTGAGAGAATATATTTGAAAATAAAGAAAAACCTATCTGAACAGATGTTATTTCAGTAATTTTTCCCAGAGGCTTAATTTTATATACCTTAACATGTCCCAATGTTTTCTAAAGCCCCTGTGATGTGAAATGTCTGAATACTGTCACATACCAAGTCACTACAAACTGAATACATGTTCTTAATCTGTTAGCTATCATGTTAGCAATTCTTAGAAAGCAGATATAAAACATCAGATGGGTGAGGATTTAGAATCACTGTACCTAAACTAGTGGTAAAGATGCCATTACTAATCTACAGACACAACTAAATCTTTGAGTTCCTCAACAGAATGTTTCTATGTGCTGCTTAATTATTTTTCAGGCTTGCAGGGTCAAAGTAATCTGCCTCCTAACTGCTACATATTAATCTGTCATGACATATAGCTAGGGGATTGCTTTCATGGATAGACTTACAAAGAAACTTTTATTGACACAGAGTTAAATCTTTTTTATGTCCCTGATTCTTGGGGGGAAAGGAAAACACATACACTTGCACTCAAATCAGTAAAGAATTAAAATTTTAGACATTTATCTATGTAACAATTATATTCAATTGATAGAATCAGATCTGACCTCCAACTGAGAATTGAAAGGTTACATTGTAAATCTATATTTACCAATATCCATCCTTATCCTTTATGATTTCAGTTGTATTTAATATTGTTTTAAATAAAGTTATCAATAAATTCTAAAATTAGATTATAGAAAAATAACTTCAATTGTACTTGTAATATGCATTTATAAAATATATATCAATATACTGTGGTAGATTTGATTTTGGATGTTGAAAGAAAAAAACTGCATTCATGAATCTTTTCACTAGAATTATATCATTAAAGACTGATTGATATACATGATATAAACATTGTTTAGTCCTAGAAACATGTTAAAGAAACAACAGTGAGATTGCTTATTTTTTATTCTGCAATAAAGAAAAATGTAAGAGTTATGAGGACATTTAAAAAGTGTTATATATTTCTGAATATATGCAAGGTTGAATAGTTCTTGAAAATGAGATCATCTGAATAGTATCATCTGGTCACTACTCTCAACAAATATTTATGAATGACCCTTAAAGGAAAGGACACTAAGTTGTTATGAGATTTGAAAATTTACTTTAGATTGGGTAATGCCACTTCAAATAAATACGTTTACATGCATACACACAAATTTGGTCTCTAATTATACTAGAGGTGCCTAATTTTTGGTGCACTATTTATCAAAGGGATCAAAATAAAGTGACTGGGACTTCCAGGAAGTTTCACAGAATTGAGTATTACAGTCTATTAAAATTACGGAAGTGTCACAATTTGTGGTACTTAAAAAATTGGTGTAAGAAACAATAAACAGTTTCCTTGAATCTCTGGAGTGTAAATAAATAAATACAAATAGAATTTTACTTTCAAAATTCCCCAGACAAGAAATGGATAACACCTGTAAAAAAAATGATTGAATCCACTATACATATAACATGAACAAAACCACCAAACAATGTTGCTTTGAGCCAGATATTACTTGAGTTAAAAAATAAAGAAGCAGAGATGCAGTGAATTAATTAGTATTCCAGTCAACATGCTTAGTACATGACAGAACCAAGGCCTGTATCTTGTTTTCCCTAGTTTTCAAAAGTCAGACTCTTTCCACTATTAACTGCCATTGCCAGAAATCAACATCTATTGGCAGAGTATAGTTTAAATAATTCTATTGAAAAAAATATTTTATTGGAAATAATAGCATGTTGGAGAAGAAAGTCAAGAATAAGAAAAACGGTATCACCTGGAAAGAATTAAACTATTAGGCAAAGAAGTAGAATTATTTTAAAATAGGAAATATATGTTAATAATTATTTTAATTTTTTAAAAACATATAATATGTTGCAGGCCAATAATCTCTCAAGTTTGAAGCCAGTCTCTATATTGCCTTTTATAAGTATATGTACATTATAAAAGTACAATTGGTATAGGTGACAAAACTTAATACAAAGAAGAGATTTCCAACAATTAGAGTTATGCAAATCATTGAACTGACTGCCTCAAAATTTAGCAAACCACCTGCCATTAGAATTGCCTAAACTTCAGTTAAATAACAATAACCCTATGAGTCTGTATGTATCTGTAAACTGGTAGATAAAAATAAATAAATAATATAAAATATATAAAATAAAATTAGTGGGTGCTATTATCTGCCAATGTCAAGAAAAATTCAGTGCATTTCCTTACTTAGAATAAAAAAAAAGTAGGCTCTTACTTATAACTCAGATATCAAATCATATTATTATTAAAGTTCTGGTCTCCAACTACAGTATATGGATGAGATTTCTTCACAATACACAATTATCAAACTCCAGCTGGGTGCTCCACAATTCACTCAATTCTAGCACCATCCACTGTGAGATAGCATTAGACTCCACAGGTTAAGAGCCCAGTCTAACAAGATTGCCCATCCCCTTCCTCCTTCAGATGCCAGGCACAAGTCCAGCTGTCACGTATGCTTCTGACTGACCTACTGGGCTTCAGACCGAGGCTCTGTCAATTATAACCTGCGTAACCTTAAACAGATGATTTTCTCTCTCAGAGATTCAGTCATCTGATCTAAAAAAAAACAGGACGGATAACAAAAACCCTCTCTTAAGGTTGTTGTGAAGATTAATTGCAACACTCCAAGGCACATCCAGGCAGGGCAAGCACTCAATAAATGTCAACGGGTATTATTTAAATTTTGTCAAACAAATTAAATTGGGTAAGACATAAAACTGAACTACAGAGAACTGGCTGGTCATGTCCACAGACGCTGACTATCTCTCTAGTGAGGCAATTTCTTTGAATGAGGGCAGCTGCCACAAATAATTGGGATACAAAGTATTTCAAAGACGAAAAGGACCTTAAATGATCTTTCTTTTTGTATTGTGGAGGCAATATCTTCAAAAACCTAATGACTTTTGTAAGGCCATTGAATAAGATGGTGCAAAGAATATTAGAGTGCAGGTCCCCCTTTCCTGGGTATCGCCTTGTCAAATACACTAAAGCAGTCTTTCAGGTATTGATAATTACCGTATTGATTTATGTTTATGCACAGTTTCTTAAAAAAATATAAGTGTACAATAAATTCTTACACACATAGGAACATAAACTCTTAAAGAATGTTTAATAGGAATAAAACCTTAGAATAACATTGCATGTTCCATTTGATCTTTCCTTCTCCAATTTCTGGCCCTGTATCAAGTCCATTCAATTGAATGTCAGGATAACTAGGCACTTTAAGGTTCATTTCCTAAACTCTTTTTAATATTATGTTTAAAAGTATTTCAGTTATAAGTAAAGAAACATGATCTAAATTTTATTTAGTAATCTTAAAAAATGACTATTTGAGGGTATAATCATAATCATTTTATTAAAATACAACAGTATTAATGACTAATGACTACGTAGATATCATGGTTTATATGAAGCAAGATTTTCATTAGGTTGAGTGAAAGACACCGATTCACATGTACATAGTAGAACATTTATTCTCACAATATTTTAGCACTCCTTGCACCAAGTTTAATAATGTGGTTAAAATCTAAATACCAGGAACCGTTAGCAGTGTTTTATGGGTTTATTTTTTTCTAATTACTAACATTGTTTACTCTTCTTTTTGAAATGGAAACAAAGATAAGGGTAATATGGATTTATTTAAATAATATGGCATTTTGAAGGCTTGATATGAACTTAGGAAAATTTCTAATGCTTTCTAAAGCAGCAATACTTGACTCTAAATTGTTTCTCAAAAATGTGTTCTCAAAAGGACTTCAAAATAATCTGAGTGTTGTTAAAATGCAAATTCATAGGCTAAAAAATATGGCACATCAGTGAGGCTTTCCAAGTTTGCATTCTTTCAAAAATATATATTTTATTGATTTTTTACAGAAAGGAAGGGAGAGAGGTAGAGAGTTAGAAACTTTGATCAGCTGCCTCCTGCACACCTCCTACTGGGGATGTGCCCAAAACCAAGGCACATGCCCTTGACTGGAATCAAACCTGGGACCCTTCAGTCCGCAGGCCGAAGCTCTATCCACTGAGCCAAACCGGTTAGGGCAAAATTTGTTAAAAATTTTTAAGTTGAAGAACCTCGAATATTCTGACCCTTTAAGAGTTTGTCTTCAAAAACTAATATTCTGTTCAGCAGTCTTAATATTGAGTACAAAAGATAATATTCCTACGTAAGCATTTTTACATTAGCTGAAAACATATTATCAAATATTCTGGCTGAGCCCTAACTGGTTTGGCTCAGTGGATAGAGTATCGGCCTGCGGACTGAAAGGTCCCAGGTTTGATTCCAAACAAGGGCATGTACCTTGGTTGCCGACACATCCCCAGTGGGAGGTATGCAGGAGGCACCTGATCGATGTTTCTCTCTCATCCATGTTTCTAATTCTCTATCCCTCTCCCTTCCTCTCTGTAAAAAATCAATGAAATATATTTTTAAAAATTCTGGCTGATGGAATTAAAATATATTTTCTGTTACTGCATGAAAAATTACTTTAAGTATAACATTTCAGAAGTATACATTTTCAAATTTATCTTTGGCTATGCCTATAAATGTTAGCTGTTTGAGTATTTTTTATCGAAATCTTGCTTTCTAATTTTTACCTTGTATTCTACCACCAAAGGCCAATACATCATAAAACTTATTGATTTTATTATATCTCTAATACACATTAATTTATATTCTCATTTTTTAATTTTACAATCTGTACATAGTATTTATTGTATGCCAGGAACTGTGTGATGAACTATATAAATATTATATCATGCAACCTTTATTACAATCCTAAGAGAGGCTATTATCTCCTTTATACAGATAAGAAAACTGAGGCATGGTAGAACTATATATTTATCCACAGATAAGAAAACTGAGGCATGGTAGAACTATATATTTATCCAAGACCTTGCAGGTAGCACAGGGAATGAAAACCGAATTCACCCTCAGGCAGTCTGGCCCGGAGTCTATACTCCTGCTCACATTTTGCTGCCTCTGACATGCGAGTGATAAATATCTTTGAGGTCAAAAGTTGGAAGCTTTGATTTTATTGGGCTTTTTGCCTAATTCTTTCCATAGTAAGTGAGAGAGAGAGAGGCCAATTTTTTAAAAATCTGTTTGAAGAAGTCTTATTAGAAATAAACCTTTTTGGCAAGCTTCTCTAGAATAATTTTATTTTGCAGGATTTTCAGTTAAGAACTATTTCATCAAAAATTAATATTCTAACTTAGCACAATGGAGCCTGACTTTCATTTTCCTCTTATTAAAATCAGTCACTAAACCAGAAGGAATTGCCTGAGGTTTTGTTGTGTCTTTGACTTCAGTATTTCTATTTCAGAAGCTCTTCATCACCATGGACTTGAATGTGAAGAAAAAAAATTAATATGGTTTATAGCAGTAATCCTCTTAAATACTTGAGACTTTGCCAGCTTTCAACTAACAAGCCAGGTTATTAAGGCTGCGGTCCTACGACACTCAGGGGTTATTGTCTGGGGCTGCTGACGAGGCACTGCTAGTGACCAGTTTGTAAAATGCAATCTGTTATTTTATTTCACAACCTGATCAACGATTAAAACTGCTTGAAGTACAAAAACCTGCCTACCCAACCAGCTGATGTTTTTTGCAATACGTAGAATTGAATGGCTCTTTCCATGTGTGATTAAAGATTCTGATTATTACCTGTGTAAGTTATCTGGCAGCTTTTTTTTTTTGGCCTTTGATTTGATCAAGTAAACTTGAAAAGAACATCAAGATTTTTTTTTTAATTAACATTACCTTTATAAAAAAAATGACAGCTCTGTCTGAAGACTGTCTCTCCTCACCTGATTCTTAATATGAAGTTTCTGACAAGTATACAGATTTGCCTTAATTATTTATTCATTTCATTGAAACCATCTTCATCTGCTTTAAATTTCTAATAAGTCTATTTAAATAAAAAGAATCTTATTTGAATGTTGATTTTATACTTCAAAAATCATGAAGGTGTCTGTATTCAGACAGAAATGATAGGAAGCAATGGTAATGGTTGTATAAGTAAATGGCCAAAATAAAAATGATAATTACATTAGCTGATGACATGATGACATTTTAAACCAATTTAATATAAAATACAGATATCAGTGGATCATACAACAGTAAGAGAGCATTTCTTTATGAAAATATGAAAGATATAACCCGAAAAGATAAAAGGAAAATTTCATATTGTGCCAACTTCTTAAATTGAGCCAATTGAGTTGAATAGAACCCTTTACTTTGGCTCAATAAATAGGGTAGTTCTGAGTTCCCTGTTCCTGGGACCTAACTTAAGGTTTTTATATTATTTTACTTGTCTTGTTTAGTTTGGTTTAGTTGGGTTGATTTTAATGTCTTATTACAAACTTAACAGCTAAAAACCTCTCTTTTATTTACTTATCCTATCTAATAAAAGAATAATATGCAAATTGACTATCACAAGATAGCTGCTCCCATGTGGTCAAAGATGGCTGCCATAAGATGGCCAGCAAGGGAGGGCAGTCGGGAGGGACCCAGGCCTGCAGGGGAGGGCAGTCGGGAGGGACCCAGGCCTGCAAAGGAGGGCAGTTAGGAGCAATCAGGCCAGCACAGGAGCAGTTGGGTATTGATCAGGCTGGCAGGGGATTGGTTAGGGGCAATTAGCAGGCGAGAGGTTGGGAGCCAGCAGTCCTGGATTGTGAAAGGGATGTCTGACTTCCCGTTTAGGCCCCAGTGGGATCGGGCCTAAACAAGAGTCGGACATTCCTCAAGGGGTCCCAGATTGGAAAGGGTGCAGGTTGGGCTGAGGGGCATCACTTCCACCCCCCCATTCCCACTCTGTGCATGAATTTCGTGCACTGGGCCATATATAATTTGTGTATGGGCACCTAGATGATATCTTTATAAATAGTTTTCTCTTAAGTTTCCAAATTCAGCATGAAATTTTCTATTAGCCCCCAACCCTCGCAAAAGCCGCTAAAATACAGTCATGTGCTGCATAATGATATTGCAGACCTCATATGACATGGTGGTCCCATAGATATTAATGGAACTGAAAAATTTCTATAGCCTAGTGACATCATAGTCATCAAAACATTGTAGTGCAGTGCATTCTTCACATATTTGCATTGGTGCTGGTGTAAGCAAACCTACTGGACTGCTATAAAAGTCTAGCACATATAACTATGTACAGTACATAATACTTGATAATGACAATAAATGACTATGTTACTGGTTTATGTATTTACTATACTTTTTATCATTTTAGAGTGTACTCTTTCTACTTATAAAATATTTGCTGTAACACAGTACGCTGTGTTATGCCAGCAGCAGTCTCATGCATCTTGTATTTACTGCATCTCTTAGTTGCCTCATTCTGTCCTGTACTTGATTTAATCTCATGTTATTTTATAAAATCAGGGCGGCCTAAGTGTACAGTATTTATAAAGTCCACCATACTTCTCAGTAATGTCCTAAGTCTTCATAGTCATTCACTCATTATTCACTCACTCAGAGAAATTTCCAGTTCTACAGGCTCAATTCATGTTATGACCCTTATACAGGTGCACCATTTTTATTGTTTACACTGTATCGTTGCTATACCTTTTCTATGTTAAGATATGTTTATATACACAACTACTATTTTGTTTCAATTGCCTACAGTGTTCAGCACATAACATGCTATGTATGTTTATAGATGAGAAGCAATAGGCTATACTATATATCCTCAGAATGATATATGGTGTAGTGGGCTACATCATCTAGGTTTATGTAAGTGCAGTCTATGATGTTCATACAATAAAATCACCTAAGGACACATTTCTCAGAATGCATCCCTGTTGATAAACTGTGTGTGGTTGTATGTATATTAATTGAAAGTATGAAGTCTTTGCATTTAAAGACATATTAATCCACCTGAAAGGCAGGCAAGGGAGATTCTGGCTATGAACATTTTATTTTTAGTTCAGTTCTAAGGAATTTTTCCTTTCTTTAAACTCTGGGGCAGAAGCGGGTAGGAAGCCCCTCATCCCCCATATACAGACATGTGTAAACACTATAGACCAGTTTACAGGTGAGAATAAAAGTCAAGAAAAATGTTTGTAGAAAGGGAAGTTAGGTAGCTACTTATACCTGGATCTTTTACTCATAAATCTTGGTAAGAATATCATATCCTACAAGAGTCCTCTTTGTGATCGATCTCAAAATTCTATTTTTGTGTGACAAAGACTATAGAGAAAAAATATAGAGAGAGAGAAATTTAAGAAAATTATATATATATATCCTATATAGTAAATTCCTTATATGCTAAATGTCTGGTGGTCCATTCAACCAATCAAAGCATAATATGCTAAGGCCACTAAAATGCTCACTATGACGTGCACTGACCCTGACATACAGGGGGCAGATGCTCTGACCTATAGGTTAGCTTGCTGTTGGGGTCTGCCCAATTGGGACTGAGTGAGATGGGCTGGACATGCCCTGGAGCCCTCCTGCAGGCCCTCTCCGGCTGGCCAACCTCCATCATCCCTACCTGGCCTTAATCATGCACCCTCTCACAATCTGAGACCTCTTGGGGGGTGTCAGAGAACTGGTTTAAGCCCAATCCAACAGGCCAGTCGAGGAACCCCACGGGTGCACAGATTTGTGCACCAGACCTCTAGTGTGTGTGTGTGTGTGTGTGTGTGTGTGTGTGTGTGTGTGTATATATATTTGAAAATACTTCCACTGCATTTAATCATTTAGATTTCTGTAAATGGGATTGAAAATTTGAAATTATGTTTCTTCATATTTTAAGGCATTATACATTTCAAATTTCTTAGATAGTATTGAGCAATCTGATGGTATTACACATACTTCTAAAACACAAAAGAAAACAAAAAAAATTTTACCCCAACTGGAAGTTTTTATTAATTCATCACTAAGCATGATATTCTAACATTTCAAGATGGTATGTATGACTTGCTGTGTTTTTGTCCCCTAATCAATTTGATGGGAACTTATTGAGCCCTTGAATTCTGCATATCCTTACAGAAACATTTTGTAAGAATAAATTTTGAGTCCTAGCTGGTTTGGCTCAGTGGATAGAGTGTCAGCCTGAAGCCTTTGATTCTGGTCAATGGCACATGCCTCGGTTGTGGGCTTGATCCCTAGTAAGGGACGAGTAGGAGGCAGCCCATTAATGATTCTCTCTCATCATTCATGTTTCTATCTCTCTTTCCCTCTCCCTCTCTCTGAAATCAATAAAGATACCTTTAAAAAAGAAAGAAATTTTGAGAGTCTACATAATGATAATTCTCCAAAAGTTCTAATTTTTGCCTTTATTCCATTATTTTTTCAACCAAATACAGGAATTAAATTTAATCATATAGTAGCAAACTCTAACCACTGATCCAGAGCAAAAGTTTAAGTTTGATTCTTTCAATATGAAATCTTCCTTAAAAAGTTTTAAGTGTAAGAAAGTTTCATGTGCTTCTGTTTAAATAATTTTGTGTAGGGAGATAATAAGAACAAAGAACTAAATTAGAGTGAGAAATTTCTACAAAAAGATAAAACATTAGAAAATTTAAAGGTAGCCTACAAGGAAGACAGAGTTGTGGAAAGGAGTCAGAAATTTCATCTTTACCATTTAATCTGGGATAATCACTTTGCCCTTAAAACCCTTATTATGCTTTGAATTGATAAATGTGGTATAATTTGCTATGGATATAACCATTGGAAAAAACTGATGCCTTATAAAACTACTTAGGAATTGAGATAACATTTTATTATTTCCTTTATTCAAAAGAAGTCTAATTTTATATATAAAGTTTTAAGTGTCTGGGCCAATAGTATAAACCTAATTGAATTAAAAATATTATTTACTCATTAAGAAAACATACATATTTGGACCTTTGTAGTGATGAATTGAAAAGATAGTAGTTAGATGATTTACTACCATTTTTTTTCTTGTTTTTTAAAGTAGACCTGTAGAGCTATGAACTTCCCTCTCAGGACTGCTTTCATTGTGTCCCATAGGTTTTATGTTGTTGTGTTTTCATAGTCATTAGTTTCCAGGATGTTTTTAATTTCTTCTTTGATCATATTGGTTTGAGTGTTTTGTATTGTATTTATTGTATTTTATTTCTAATATTATGCCATTGTGGTATCTGAAAAGATGCTTAGTATGATTTCAATCTTCTTGAATTTGGGGAGACTTTGCTTGTGACCCAATATGTGGTCTATTTTTGAAAATCTCCCATGTGCACTTGAGAAGAATGTTTATGCAGTGGATTTGGGGTAAAATGTTCTGAAAATGTCAATTAAATTCATCTGACCTAGTGAGTCATTTCGGATTGCTGTTTCTTTGCTGATTTTTTATCTAGGGGACTTACCCAGTGATGTAAGTGGTGTATTAAAGTCCCTACTATGATTATATTGCTGTCTATCTCTCCCTTGATATCTTCTGGGGAATTTTTATGTATTTGGGTGCTCCTGAATTGGGTGCATACATGTTTATCAGGGTTATATCCTCTTGTTGTATCGATCCCTTTAATATTATGAAGTAGCCTTCCTTATCTCTTGTTATCACATTCACATTGAGGTCTATTTTGTCCGATAAAAGTATTGCTACCCCAGCTTTTTTTTATTTATTTCCATTTGCCTGAAAGATATTTTTCCATCCCTTCACTTTCAGTCTGTGTGAGTCCCTTATTCTGAGATGGGTCTCTTGTAGACAGTAAATATATGGATCATCTTTTGTTAATCCATTCAGCAACTCAATGTCTTTTGATTGGAGCATTTAGTCTATTTACATTTAAAGTTATTATTGAAAGATACTTGTGAGTAGCCATTTTTATTTTTTGTGCCTGTTTTCTTTCTTAGATTTTTATTTCTAATTTTTATACCAGTCTCTTTAGCATTTCTTGCATTGTTGGCTTGGTGGTTATAAACTCCCTTAGCCTTTCTTTTTTTGGTCTGTGAAGCTTCTTATTTCCCCTTCAATTTTGAATGATAGCCTTGCTGGATAGAGCATTCTTGGATTCAGTCACTTGCTTTGCATCACTTTGTAAATTTCTTTCCATTTTTTTTTGGCCTAATGTGTTTATGTTGAGAAATCATTTGATAATCTAATGGTAGATCCCTTGTATGTAGCTTTCCATCTCTCTCTTGCAGCCTTTAAAATTCTCTCTTTGTTCTGAACATTTACCATGGTAATTATGATGTGTCTTGGTGTGGGTATCTAGTTCAGGTATCTCTGTGCTTGTGTGACTTCTTTCTTCCCCACCTCAGGGAAGTTTTCTGACATTATTTCTTCAAATAGGTTTTCTAATCCTTGTTCCTCTTCCTGTTCTTCTGGCACCCCTATTATTCATATGTTGCTTCATTTCATGTTGTCCCATAGCTCCCTTAGGCTCTCCTCCTGACTTTTAATTTTATTCTCCAATTGCTGTTCAGTTTAGGTGTGTTTTGCTTCCCTGTCTTCTAATTTGCTTATTTAGTCCTCCGCTTCTCCTAGTCTACTGTTGAAACTTAGTAAATATTCTAACGCTACAACTCAAAGAATTAGAAAGAGAGCAACAAGAAAAACCCTGAGTGCAAGAAAGGAAGGAGATAATAAAGATTAGAATAGAAATAAATGACATAGAGACCAGAAAAATAATGCAAAAGATCAGTGAAACCAAGAGCTGGTTCTTTGAAAGGATAAACAAGATTGATGAACCTCTAGCTAGGCTCACCAAGAAGCAAAGAGAGAGGACCCAAGTAAACAAAATCAGAAATGATAAAAGCAAAATAATAACAGAGCCCTCAGAAATACAAAGGATTGTTAAAAAATACTATGAACAACTCTACTCCAACAAACTAGACATAGTCCTGGAAGAAATGGACATAATTCTAGAAAAATACCACCTTCCAAAAATTATTAGAAAGAATCTAAAAATCTCAATAGACCAATAACTATTGAAGAAATTGAAGCAGTTTTCAAAAAGCTTCCAGCAAACAAAAGCCCGGGGCCAAACAGTTTCACAGGAGAGTTTTACAAGGAAGAACTAAACATTCAAGGAAGAACTAAAATCTATCCTCCTCAGACTATTCCAAAAAATTCAAGAGGAAGGAGCACTTCCAAGCTCATTCTATGAAGCTAGCATCACCCAAATACCAAAACCAGATAAAGACAACACAATGAAAGAGAATTATAGGCCATTATCCCTCGTGAACATAGATGCCAAAATCCTCAATGAAATCTTAGCAAATCAGTTCCAACAGTACATCAGACAGATCATACACCATGACCAAGTAGGATTTATCTCAGGGATGCAAGGATGGTACAATATCCGCAAATCAATCAACATGATACATCACATAACCAAATTGAGAGATAAAAACCACATAGTCATATCAATTGATGCAGAAAAAGCATTTGACAAAATCCAACACCCATTTTTGATAAAAACTCTCAGCAAGGTGGGAATAGAAGGATCATACCTCAACATAATAAAAGCCATATTTGACAAACCCACAGCCAACATCATACTCAATGGGCAAAAACTAAAACCATTTTTCTTAAGAACAGGAACAAGACAGGGATGCCCAGTCTAACCACTCCTGTTCAACATAGTACTGGAAGTATTAGCCATTGTGATTAGACAAGAAGAAGAAATAAAAGGCTTGCAAATTGGAAAATAAGAAGTAAAACTGTCCTTATTCGCAGATGGCATGATATTGTACATAAAAACCCTAAAGACTGCATCTAAAAACTATTAGACTTAATAAATGAATTTAGCAATGTAGCAGGATACATAATTGACACCAAGAAATCTATGGCATTTTTATATACCAATAATAAACTTACAGGAAGAAAGACTAAAAATCAATCCCATTTACCATCACATGGTAAAAATTAAGATACCTAGGAATAAACTTAACTAACGAGGTAAAAAAACCTCTACTTAGAAAACGATAGGACGTTGAAAAAAGAGATAGAGGAAGACATAAACAGATACCAGAACCTACCATGTTCATGAATTGGTAGAATCAACATCATTAAAATGTTCATACTATCCAAAGCAATTTATAAATTCAATGCACTCCCCATTAAAATACCAACAGCATATTTCACAGACCTATAAAGAACTCTCCAAAAATTCATCTGGAATAAAAAAAGACCCCGAATAGCTGCAGCGATCCTGAAAAAGAAGGACAAAGTAGGTGGGATCTCAATACCAGAAATCAAGCTATATTACAAAGCCATTGTTCTCAAAACTGCCTGGTGGTGGCACAAGAACAGATATAAAGATCAATGGAATAGAATAGAGAATCCAGAAATCGACCCAAATATGCTCAGTTAATATTTGACAAAGGAGGCAAGATAGTCTCTTCAATAAATGGTGTTAGAAAAATTGGACAAACACACACAAAAAATGAAACTAGACCACCAACTTACACTATACACAAAAGTGAACTCAAAATGGATAAAGGACTTAAATGTAAGATGAGAATCCATAAAAATACTAGAGGAATACAAAAGCAACAAAATCTCAGACATATGCCAAAGCAATTTTTTCACTGATACAGCTCCTAGGGCATTGGAAACTAAAGAGAAGATAAACAAATGCGACTACTTCAAAATAAAAAGCTTCTGCACAGCAAAAGAAACCATCAACAAAACAACAAGAAAGCCCACTGCATGGGAGAACATATTTGCCAATGTTATCACTGATAAAGTTTTAATCTCCAACATTTATAGGGAACTCATACAAGTTAACAAAAGGAAGATAAACAATCCAATCAAAAATTAGGCAAAGGACCTAAATAGACACTTTTCAAAATAGGACATTCACAAAGCCAAGAGATATATGAAAACATGCTACTAATCATCCGAGATATACAAAGCAAAACAACAATGCAGTACTATCTCACACCTGTCAGAATGGCTATCATCAACAACAAATCAACAAATGACAAGTGCTGGAGAGGATGTGGAGAAAAAGGAACACTTGTGCACTGCTGATGGGAATGCAGACTGGTGCAGCCACTATGCAAGACAGTATGGAAATGGAAACTCCCATTTAACCCAGTGATCCCACTTCTAGGAATATATCCCAAAAAATTAGAAACACCAATCAGAAAGGATATATGCACCCCTATGTTCATAGCAGCACAGTTTACCATAGCTCAGATTTGGAAACAGCCTAAGTGCCCATCAGTAGATGAATGTATTAGAAAACTCTGGTACATCTACACAATGGAATACTATGCTGCTGCAGTAAAGAAGGAATGTTTGCAATGGCATATATGGAACTGGGGACATTATGCTAAGTGAAATAAGTCAGTCAATGAAAGAAAAATACCACATGATCTCATTCTTTTATGGATAATAAAAACCATTATAAACTGATGAACCAAAATAGATACAGAGGCAGAGCAGACTGTCAAACTACAGCAGGAAGAGGGTTGGGGGGGGTGGTAAGAGATCTACCAAAGGACTTATATGTATGCATGTAAACATAACCAATGGACACAAGACACTGGGGAGTAGGGGAGGCCAGGGGAAGGTCAAGGGGGGAAAAAACGAAACATATGTAATACTCTTTGTAATATTTTAAGCAATAAAACAAAATAAAAAAATAAAATGATAGGAGTTAGATCAGAATCTGTAATTCTTACTTGTCAAGGACTATTTTGCAAGTCTTTGCAAATATACATAAGTTCTCCATCAAACAAAAAATAACAGGTATAAAGATGAAGCATGCAGCACAAAAATATATTTACCCATTATTCATGTGGAAAATTTGAGTAGTATTGCATGGCATTGAAATTTGTAGATTACAGAAAATAAATTGTATTTTATATCCCATAATTAATCACATCTTTCTATAAATATATAAAATCATACATACCTACAAAATTATAATATCCTATCTAATAAAGAGGTAATATGCAAATTGATCATCACTCCAACACATAAGATGGCCTCCCCCATGTGGTCACAAGGTGGCCACGACAAGATGCCAGCCAGGGAAGGGCAGTTAGTACCAGACCTGCAGGTGAGGGCAGTTAGTGACAACCAGGCCTGAAGGGGAAGGCAGTTGGGGGCAACCAGGATAGCAGGGAGGGCAGTTAGGGGTGACCGGGCTGGCAAGGGAGGAAAATTAAGGGTGACCAGGCCAGCATGAGAGGGCAGTTAGGGATGACCAGACCAGCAGAGGAGGGCAGTTGGGAGTGACTGGGCCTGCAGGGGAGGATAGTTAGGGGCAATCAGACAGGTAGGGGAGGGCAGTTAAGGGTGACCAGGCTGGCAAGGGACGGCAGTTAGAGGCAACCAGGCTGGCAAAGCAGGACAGTGAGGGGTGACCAGGCCTACAGGGGAGAATAGTTAGGGGTAACCAAGCAAGCAGGGGAGAGCAGTTAGGGGTGACTTTGCCATCAGAGGACAGCAATTAGGGGCAATTGGGCTAGCAGGGGAGAAGTTAGGCATTGATCAGGTTAGCATGGGAATGGTTAGGGGGTGATCAGGCTGGCAAGCAGAAGTAGTTAGGGGCTATCAGGCAGTCAGGCAGGTGGTTGGGATCCAGCAGTCCTGGATTGTGAAAGAGATGTCCAAATGCCTGTCTAGGCCCTATCCATTTGCTGGGATTGGGCCTAAATGGGTAGTTGGACATCCCTCAAAGGGTCTCAGATTGGAGAGGGTGCAGGCTGGGCTGAGGGACACACACACACACACACACACACACACCATGCATGAATTTCATCTACTAGGCCTCTAGTAATAACATATAACATAATAATCTATTGAATTTCTTTTGAACCTCACTTCTGAAATGCTCAAAGGATTTTCACATCAATTATCTCATTTGTTTACTCAACATTTCTGTGAGGTAGCAGCAATTATCCTACTGAGACTTCTTTTTCAGGGGCAGTATTTTCTTTCTGCAAGAATTGACGTTTTATTTTTAACAATTAAAGAGAATGATTTCCAGCATATCTTATTTTATAAAAGTACTGCCTATATCAAAATAGAGGTAGTATTTTTGAAGCTTCATTTTTAGCTACAGTATGGCTAATTCAATGACAGAAGGCACTTTTAGAGGAAATTGTAGAACTACCACTGTGGTTACCATCTGCTTAAAATATTCTCCACAACACAACATATCTATCAGCATTGTATACTATATAATTTAGTTGCAGAACTTTTTCAAAGGCTCTTACCAAACAATTATATAACAACTCCCTCTAAACACCCCTAAATCTGAACAAATTAGATTAAGCCTATCTACTCTATAAAAGCGAAATATTAAAATTAACCGTTTCTCCGAGACAGGGTAAGCCACGCCCACCAGCCAATCAGAGCGGCTGTATGCAAATTAGCCCAGCCAACATGGCGGCCACCACTCACGGACCTGAGTAAATAGCCCTTTCCATTGCGGCAGGAGCGAAAGTGAAGCTGCGCTGGCTCAGCTCAGCTCCGATTAAACTGCCTCTAGCAAAACACAGATTTGAAACATTTGAAACAATGTAACAAACATAGAATCCTCGGGAGCTAAAGGAAAGAGCAGCTCCGGCCTAACCAGTAAAAGTAACAATTGTTTCATTATAGACGCTGCCAGGTGAAGCAGAGGAGGCTTCCTTAGTTAGAAGGCCGCCTTAAAGGAACAGTGTATCAATTATAGAAGATAACCCCAGGCCTTCAAGGAACAGCATCAATTATAGGAGAAAAAACTCCAGAAACCTGCGTCCAGCCAGCCTTGCTGGGACGTTGGGTCAATGGGAGCTGTGGGCAGCCTTAAAGCCCCTCACCCAGGCTGGTCAGGCACGCCAGCAGGTGG
>PVJC01004584.1:0-36793 GCA_004026665.1 Murina feae | reverse complement strand
AGACCTCCCGAGTGCACAGAGCAGCTGCAGGGTGGGACAGCGCAGGACCCAGGACCCGTGAGTGGGAAACAGGCGGCAGGGTTGGAGGGCACCAGGAAGCAGGTAAGAGGCGGCAGGGGGGGGTCTCGGCCTGCTTGGTGGCTGCCCAGGCCCTTTGAGGGGCATCATGGAGCGGGAAAGCAAGGCTGCAGGGGCCGGGGTCCTGCTTGGCAGCTCCCAGACCCCTTGGCGGCACCAGGAAGTGGGAAAGGAAGGCAGCAGGGGACGGGTGAGTGGGAAAGAGTTGGCGGCCTGCTTGGTGGCTTCCCAGGTACCTTCCAGGGATCAGGGAGCAGGAAAAGGCTGGCCTGATCACGAGGCAGGGTTTTCCCTGCTTTCTGGTGGCTGGAAGAAGATGGGCAGTAGGCAAGCTTGGGAGGCAGGCAGCACCCAGCCCTGGTCATAGCTCAAAAAAGAAAACAACATGCAGGGGAGGGCAAGAGTCTGAGAGATCAACATAGAGGGGATGCCTGCTCCAAGCTTCCACGGTGTGTTTGGGGGCAAGCCCCCAGCAGGTAGACACACACAGGAGGACTGCTCCAAGCCTCAGATGCAGCTGGGGGCAGGTCCCCAGTGGTGACACACACACACATACACACACACACACAAAAGGCGCCTGGCAGACTGGGGCCATCATAAGACATCCACTGAGGGGTCCCAGACTGTCAGAGGGCACAGGCCGGGCTGAGGGACTCCCTCCACCCCGAGTGCACAAATTTTTGTACACCGGGCCCCTAGTCAATTATAAAAATAATAAAAATTGGTAATAGGAATCATAGAGGTGGGACTAAGGTATAGCAAATTCAGTATAGCTCCTGATATTCAGAAGGATTTCTATAAAATGCATGGATTTTTATACACCACACTGAAGAATTGGGCATTTGTTGTTTTACAATGGAAAATAAAAGAAAACTGAAGGCTTTGCAAGCTCTTTTGGTGAGATGCTTTTGACAAGTGATCAAATCATTGAACACTTATTTCTGAAAACTAATGTTCAGGATTGTAGCCTAAGTATGAGCCCTGTGACAGCATGAACATCCTTTCTTCTGTGTTGACATTCATTCTATAATACAGTATAGAAAGCATACCTGACACCTGCAAAAAAAAAAAAAAAAAAAAAGGGACTGTTACTTCACGTGTCTGATACACAATTTTCACTAAGAAATATATTCTCATTGTTAAAAAAATGGTTTTAAAATTGCCTTTTTCTTTTTGGTAGTATGTAGGAAAATATAAGTTATGTGGTAGATAGGAACAGAATGTAACTTAAGTAATATGGGTATTATCCAATTAATTGTAAATGCTGCTGAGTAAGATATTGGCCTCCCTTATTATAGCATAACATTAATATATCTTCTTGAGATATATGCACAAATAAAAAGAAGGCAGGTAAATGAAAGAAACCTAACATTATGTAATTCATTAATAAATATTTAATATGTCTGCCTAAATGATACCGAGTCAGTTCTTTAAATATAAACTCAATATTATCAATTTTTCAAATATTAACAATAATTTAATATAATTCTTCAGTTAGTTTTCCAGATTTTCTTAATTGTCTATTTTTCATCGTTTATTTTTAGTAAGTTTATATAATACAATCAGTTGATACCTTTACATTTATTTAATATGTACATTTACCCTCAGTTTTTCTTTTCCTTAAAAGTTAATCTGTTCCTTGTCATTCATTGATTTTGCTTATTATAAATTATATACCCTATCTGTGACTCAGTTTCCACAAATATCCTTTCAGTGTCTTCTTCTATTTCAATGCTTAAGTTCAACTTGTCATTATTAAAACATGACTTTTCCTTTGTAATTTGTCTAGTGAAGTGGGAGGGAAAATTCAGTTTTAAAACTATTGGCAGAGAAGCCTTCATACAATTTTTGACTATCTGGTAACTGACTTATGTGCAAAGATAGTGGGTATTGTCAAAACACAATTTTTTTCTGACTAGCTAAAATTATACTTTAGGTAAGTTACATTGATCATTGTTCATTTTCTTTTGATATTGTACATCAAAGATACATGTTGGCATAGGTGAAAGATTGGTAAAAGAAAATTTATTAAAGACTTGGCCAAGTCAAAAGGCAATCGGATAAGTTAAAGGCTGTCAATCCATCAGCAGACACAAATATGGTTTCCACATAGTCTGGTGCTGAAGAGGTTACAACTTTAGAAATCCAAGTTATTTGGGGCAAAATAAGAAAATCAAAGACTAATCCACTTGGAATAAATAATGATTAACTGGAGAAATAACTGGTTCATTTTCTTCTAATATTTGCATATTTGCTATTATTTTATACTAGAGACCCAGTTCACGAAATTCCCGCACTGGGGGAGTGTCCCTCAGCCCAGCCTGCACCCTCTCCAACCTGGGACCCCTCAAAGGATGTCTGACTGCCCCATTTAGGCTTAATCCCTGTGGGATGGGGCCTAAACCATCCCTCTCACAGACATCCCTCTCACAATCCGAGACTACTGGCTCACAACTGCTTGACTACCTGCTTGCCTGATTGACCCTAACTGCTTCTGCCTGTCAGTTTGATCATCCCATAACTACTCCCATGCCAGCCTGATCAATGCTTAACTGCTCCCCTGCCAGCCCGGTCACCCTCAACTGCCCTCCCCTGCCATCTGGTTGCCCCTAACTGCCCTCCCCTGCAGGCTTGGTCACCCACAACTGCCCTCCTTCCCTACAGTCCAGGTCGCCCCCAACTGCCCTCCTCCCCTACAGGCCTGGTCACCCCTAACTGTCCTTCCCTGCTGGTCTGGTCACCCCTAACTTCCTTCCCCTGATGGCCTGGTTGCCCCTAACTGCCCTCCCCTGCTGGCCATCTTGTGACCACATGGGACGGCTATCTTTTGCCGACATGGGGGAAGCAAAGGCGTGACAATCAATTGGCATATTTCGTCTTTATTATATAGGATTACTCACATCTGATTTAGAGAATGTTAGTTAAGACCTGCTGAAGTTTTTAAGGAACAGTTTATGATTTTAAGCACAGTATACATCTATTCTAATCTAATTTAATAAAAGAGTAATATGCTAATTGCATCACTCTGCTACATCCCAAGCCATGTCCACCAGTCAATCAGAGTGACTATATACAAATTACTCAAACCAAGATGGTGGCCGGCAGCCACAGAGCTAGAGCTTTGTTGCCCCGGCAATGGAGGAAGCTGCCTGCCTAGGCCAGCTGTGGACTCTGCTCAAGGCAACAAAGTTTCAATTATAGAAGATAAATAACCCCCAGATACCTGCTTCTAGCCAGTCTCTCTGGAAGCTTGGGTCACTGGGGGCTGTGGCCAGCCTGCAAACAGCCATCAGCCTCTCACCCAGGCTGGCCAGGAACCCCAAAGGGACCCCCACCCTGATCTGAGACACCCTTCAGGACAAACCAGCCAGCCCCCACCCATGCACCAAGCCTCTATCTTAGATAATGAAAGGATAATATCAAATTGATCCTAACAGCAGAACCAATGGGAATAACTGATCACTATGACACACACTGACCACCAGGGGGCAGACGCTTAATGCAGGAGCTGCCCCTGGTGGTCAGTGCACTTCCATATGGGGAGCTCTGCTCAGCCACAAGCCACACTGACAGCTGCCAGTAGAGTGGTGGTTGTGGGAGCCCACCCCTGCCTCCTTAGCAGTGCTAAGGATGTCTGACTGCAGCTCAGGCCTGCTCCCTGCTGGCAAGTGGACATCCCCCAAGGGCTCCTGGGCTGCCAGAGGGATGTCTGACTGCCATCTTAGGCCGATTGCCCAGGGAGCAGGCCTAAGCCAGCAGTTGGACATCCCCCAAGCGGTCCCAGACTGCGAGAGGACACAGGCTGGGCTGAGGGACCTTCTGAGTGCACAAATTTTTGTGCACTGGGCCTCTAGTCTATATAATAAAAGCCTAAGCAACCATTATGGCAGAAAGACCAGGAATGACTGGTCGCTATGTTGCACACTGACCACCAGGAGGCAGACGCTCAACATAGGAGCTGCTCCATGGTGGTCAGTGTGCTCCCACAGGGGGAGTTCTGCTCAGCCAGTAGATAGGCTCGGGTTCACAGCTGGTGAATGCAGCTGTGGTGGCCGGAGCCTATCCCACCTCTGCAGCAGTACTAAGGAGAAGTGAGCCAAATGGAAAAGAGCAGTGAACAGGAGGGTGGTAAGGAGCAAAAGGTCCTGGACTGGGAGAGCTCACATTTTGTCATGTCTAAAATCTTTTTATATTCCAAAATTCTATGCTTAGTGTGTGAGGAAAGAATTGCACTAGACATCAGATGATCAGACTCAGGCAAAGCTCTGAGCTGTCGCTCATAGGCATAGCTATGAACTTCATCATGCACTAGACAAATTTCAAAGGATTGAAGATGTGAAAGAGATGGGTGTGGACCCAAGAGAAAAATGGTGACCTTTGAGATTATAAAGTAAAACTTGATTTTACAGAGTTAAAAAAAAGCACACCATAATTTTATGTTAGATAAAAGAAAGGAAAGGAAGAAGGAACTAATATTATTTTATACTGGACACATATCAAACAAACCATGTATTAGAACTCATTTACTCTTCAGAAAATTGGGTGAAAAATGTGTAATCAGCTGCCTTTTAACATTGGGGAAATAGTGATTGAACTGATAAGTAATATACTGACAAACTAAATATAGACAACTATTAGGCAGATGCAAAAGTTAGTAACTAACTTCATAGCCCATTTTCTTTCCACTATATTTTAACATGCCACACTGGTGTTTTTAGTATATCTGAAGGTAGATCAGTTACAAAAGAGCATGCATTTCTGTATTACATTCTATGCTAGAAAGACCTAACCAGAATTGGCCATTTGTGAAAATCAAACCCAGAAAAAACACCTATGTAAATTGTCATCATCATTATCCCCCTCATCATCATCAACCTTAAACCTCTATCAGAGTGAAAACTATATCTAATGTAATTTTTGTCTGCATGTATAGTATGTTATCAGGAAAATAAGCCTTCTAAGACATTGAAAACTGGCTATCAAAAAACTATGTCTTCATTCCTTATCTTAGTTCTGTATAAAAATGACTTACTTTTAAAATATATTTTTATTGACTTCAGAGAGAAAGGGAGAGGTAGAGAGAGAGAGAAACATCAATGATGAAAGAGAAACATTGATTGGCTGCCTCCTATTTGCCCCACACTGGGTATCGAGCCCGCAACCCCGTCATGTGCTCTTGACCAGAATTGAACCTGGGACCCTTCAGTCCTCTGGCCAATGCTCTATCCACTGAGCCAAACCAGCCAGGGCAAAAGCCTTTGTTTTTAAATAGTCAATTAAACACTTAAGATTACCAATCACCTTATCTAATCTAATAAAAGAGTAATATACAAATTTGCCATTGTTCCAAAACACCTAAGCCATACCCCAGCCAAGCCACACCCACCAGCCAATCAGAGCAGCTGTATGCAAATTAACTCAGCCAAGATGGCAGCTTGCAGCCATGGAGCTAGAGCAAACAGGAGGCTTCCATTGCACCAGTGATGGAGGAAACTGCCTGCCTAGGCTGGCAACTGCTCAAGGCAACAGTGTTTCAATTATAGAAGCCACAGAGCTGAAGCAAACAGGAGGCTTGTGTTGCCTTCCTAGGTCTTGGCTCAAAGCAACAAAGTTTCAATTATAGAAAATAAATAAACCCCAGAACCTGATTCCAACCATCCTCACTGGGACCTTGGGTCAATGGGAGCTGTGCGCAACCTGAAAACAGCCCTCAGCCCCTCACCCATGCTGGCCACACCTCCATGGAGTGAGGGTCCCCACTGGGAGGCTTGGCAGCCTGAAAACAGCCATCAGTCCCTTACCCAGGCTGGCCAGGCACACCAGCAGGTGGACATCACCTGAGGGGTCCCAGACTGCAAGAGGGCACAGGCTAGGCTGAGGGAAATCTCTGAGTGCACAAATTTTTGTGCACCGGGCCTCTAGTTGTAAATAATATAATTAATGCCACACAATTATCATATTCTGTACTAATTGGCTTTCTGTGAAATAGTTTTAAATAGCAAAGTCAACAGTTAACATGATTAAAATTGCATGCTTATTAAGAATTTTATTCTATCTTGTATTAATGTTTATTTTAAAATGTTCTTGTATTATGGAGCCATCTGTTTCTTGCCTACTATGGTACTAAGTTCTATAATCATAGCACTCAAGGGAGATCATAGTTTTTCTTTGTGACATGAAAGACATTCTATATTTCATTCAAAAGAAATAGTTTCATTCAAACTCTAAAGTAACTGGGAAGCCATTTTAATAAAATTAAAAACTGAGCCTGACTTCTTCATGAATTTATTTTTTCCCTTATTGTCTATACTCACAGTGGGTTCAAAATGAGTGACTGGGTCATAAATTTCCTTGTCTTGACAAGAGAAAAATATCTCAAGTCAGCCAATGGGTAATATTTTTGAACTTCTAAATTCTCACTAAAACAGCAGCAAAATCTTTTGGATATATGACTTTCAAATCACCTTTTGAACATATTGAGATCAATTAAACAATAAGTATATTCTCATTTACAAAAGAAATCAATCAGCTGTCATTTTTGATTGATTCTTCTTAGTTGGAGTGGTATTTAATCTATGAATTTATTACACATTTTCAACTACTATAAAATGGCATGTGAATCAGAAATGTGTCTCAAGTGAATGGACGAGAAAATCCAGTTCTCTCCCAGAACATTTTGTAACATCTTCCTTGAACCCTGTGGCCAGCTGTTATTGAAGAAGGTTAAGTTATTTTTGTTAGGCATTAAACTATAACTCCTGCTATGCTATCAAGGACAAAAACATTAGCAACAAATTGAACCCAAAATATGTGCCCAGGGCAAATTAAGCAAAGTCTACACTATTACTATGATTCACAGGATTTTTTTAAAGACCTTATGTGCTATTTTTCACTGTAAAATATGCAGCATGAGGCTTAAGTAATTTTTGTGGATAAACCCATTAAACTGGTACCCCAGCAACAATATAAGTCATTGACCTCTCTCACTGTTCTAAATATAGATCAGAAAAATATTTTCCACATCCACATTTTAATATTATGGGATGAGAACCATCCTTAATTAAGTGGCAGAGTGGGTACGGTCTACCTAAATTGAATAATTTTATCACTATATCTAGGGGCCCGGTGCACAAAAATTTGTGTACTAGGAGGAAGGGGAGGTCTTTCAGCCCGGCCTGTGCTCTCTTGCAGTTTGGGACCCCTCTGGGGATGTCTACCTGCTGGCGTGCCTGGCCAGCCTGGGTGAGGGGGTGATGGCTGTTTGCAGCGAGGCTGGCTGGAATTTATTTAACTTCTAAAGTTGAAACTTTGTTGCTTTAATCAGAGCTCAGGTCGGGTTGCCCCTGACAACCTAAGCTCCCAGCACTTCCTTGAGCCCAAGGCTGGAAGCAGGTCTCTGGGACTGTCGGCCGCCATCTTGGCTGGGTTAATTTGCATACAATCACTCTGATTGGCTGGTGGGCATGACTTGGCTGGTGGGTGTGGATTAGGTGTCTTGGAGTGGTGGTTAATTTGCATATTACTCTTTTATTAGATTAGATTGTTTATAATAATGAGAATATGGTTATTATAACATGTAGATGGCATTCAGTATTATTCTTTTTTATTCTTTATTGATTAAACTATTACATATGTCTCTTTTTCCCCCATTGACCTCTCCCTGACCACTCTCACCCTCCTGAACATGCCCTCACCCCCCTAGTGTCCGTGTTCATTGATTATGCTTATATGCATGCATACATGTCCTTTATTTGATCTCTTATCCCCCACTACCTACCCTCTTCCCTTTGAGGTTTGATGGTCAGAGAAGCATTGAACAGTGTTATTCTTTTAAAAATTTCTACTGACAATAGACTCCATTATTGCCTACTGGGCAGACTGTTTTCTCCCACCCTTGGTATGCCATTACTTAACCATGAATATTTTTTAAATCAGTTTCCAAAAGTTAAAATTCTCTCTCCTTAGAAAAAATATGGCATATGGCAACCACACTTTTTCCATTAAAAAATCCAACTAAGCAAGAAGTTAATTTGGTCCATTGGCAACCTCTTTCACTGACACTTTTTTCAATGAGTGTTTTTGTATTATGTATTTAGTATTGCAGCTATATCTCTTGTAAAAAAAGCAATAGCCAGAACTGCATGGACTTTCATGAAATCTATGTGTTCTCTTCTTAACACGAGAGCACAAATTTATCAAATACATTTATAGGAAGCATGGATTGTTGAAAGTGGCACATGGAAACTGTATCCATTTCTATGTTCATGGAAAGAGCAGAAAATTGAGTCATGTTAACCTACAATTAAAGATATGATTAAGTCAGCAAAAGGAATGTTTTAAGTGAGAGGAGAAAGCATTAATTCAGACTCTTATGTGCCATGGTTGGCAGTCAGGAGGTTACATACATTATTTTACATATTCTCAATCATTCTCCAAAGTATTCAGCACTATCTCCATTTTATCTCCATTTTATAGGTAGCTAAACTAGAAATAACTTGCCACATTTTCAATAATTAGTAAGTACCATGCAGGATTTGTATCAAGATCAGTCTGACTAGAAGTTTAGTTTCCCATTGTACCAAAAATGCACATTAAATGGAATATACATATGAGAGTTGAGAACCAGCTCCTAAAAAACATATTTATGGAAAAAAACAAGCAATACTAAAAAAGGTAATTCTTACTATATATTAATTATTTCTTACTTTGAAAGGGAAGAATTACTATCTTTGATTAAGTAATGAAGGGTAAATTGTTAAGTCAGGAATTATTTCACAGTACTTGTTAACTACTTATATCCTGATATAACCAAAGAACCAATTTATTCATCCAACTGAAATATATTCTGTGTGTGTGTGTGTGTGTGTGATTTACATTGAACATTTAGATAGAAATATTTTCAAAACTCTATATCAAATGCTAATATATACGACATTTTTGTTGTAAATTGACTAAACAATAGGAATCTGCATATTTTCACTTTCACACTTTCGTGATGACACACTTTCCATACCTGTTTCTACTGATCCTTATGCATTTAGAGGAGAGTAGACAAGATCAAATGGGAGACAGTGTCTGACCTGCACAGGGTATGTTTAGAAAATGTTTGCAAAGTAAATAAAACAGTATCAACTGTTAGCAACATAAAGCAAAGCTTAGAATAATGACCCAGAATACCATTTTTAAATAATATCCCCATCAGAAAATGTCAATATTAAAAATATGGTTGGTAATGAACTGACATCTGGTCATTCAATGTTATTCTTCTTTGTTGTCTCTTACAATAAAAAATATACCTTTTTGAAAATATTATAACAGGATGAAGGAAACCACCAGATGGTATTATATCAAAATACTTCGTTACATTAATATAATCGTATACTTACATAATTCGTATGCTAATTAAGTGCCTAACAGCCTCTCATAAAATCAATGCAGGAGAGAACAACATGTTTACATTCTCTCCTATACTAGAAGGTGTTTTATAATTCCTTCCAAGAAAAGCTTCCCCCAAGATATATTCATAAGTTTAGAAAAGATAAAAAATAAACAATATTCATATGGCATATGGTGAATTTAAGAACATGTTGCTCTATACTCATTCTCTAACTATTTGTCATTTAGTGTAAATCTAGTCCTTTTTTTTACTCAATCCTTCAAAAGGTCATTGGAAGATTATTCACCACTTCAATCTCTAAGGTATTCTGCAAACTTTAACTGATTTATAGTATTAAAAAAATGAATTCACTGAAAGTCTAAAATATAAAAGAACACAAATAACCCTCTGCTTAAATATTTTATAATGAGAACGTAGAAAAATTGTGCTGAAATAGTTAAATATATTTTGATCCAATTGTATTTGCTTGCATGGAAAAACGGTTGATAACAACAAACTAGACAACTAAGTTTTTTATCAAGTTTTCAAACTGTAATAAAATGCTGCACTGTAAATCTAAAATGACCCGCAAAGCTCAGGGGGAAAGTGAATATGATCTCCTTCCAGTTATTCTAGCAGAGACAATATAATGTTTGAGCTTGTTGACAGTTCTATTGCTTTCTCTATCATGAGCTGGCAGTGCGTTACCGGAACCTTCACCAAGAACTGTTCTTTCACCTAGCACTGCAAAGTCAAGATTTCACCTAGTATGTGTTTATGACACTGTAATTTGGAAGAGACACAGAGCAAAGTGAATTAAGCTAAAAACAGACAGGATTAAAGGTTAATAATAGCAAATGAGCATTCTCTTCATGTTTTTTTTCATGTGTGAAACAGTGCTGTTTAAAAAATCCTCTGTGGTGAAAACATTTTCTTTTCTAAATGGAAACATATTTTGCACTGTATCTGTAAATGCAAATTTACAGAAAACGCAAATTTAGACTTCGTGGAAGTAGACTGAACCTCTCAACCATATTTAATACTTCAAGAATTAATGAAGAGTGATTGTTGGTTGGATAAGAGGCCGTCCTCGGGTAGAACACCACGGCTGGTTCATTTTTTGTCTTTTGACAATTTAAAACATATGGCTGCAAATAACAGGAAATTAATTTCTTCCCTTCGCAAGTTAAGGAAATAATGACATTTTGAGTGCTTTAAAAGGACACCCAAATAAGTCTAGCAAACAGTTTTTATTAAAAATGCAAATATTATGTTCAATATTCAACATTACACTGGCTCTCTTCACAAGCTTGCATGCAATATTATGCTTCAGGACAAAGTATACAAAAATAAATGAAAAAAAAAAACTTTGATTCAAATGTATGTCAAGTGTTTTGTTTGGGGAGTGTACTGTACAGAACAATTAACTTAAAAGGATCAAGTCCATGAGGAAAGGAAGACTATCAGAGGAGAATGCATGGAAGGAAATGTTTTGCAGATGTACTGCATTTAAATTAATAAAATCTCATTAGGTTTTATGTTTGCCAATAACGGCTGGAAAAGTTACCATACATTGTAGGAACAATTACCCAAATCTTCACTGTCTCATTAGGTTTGTCATACTGTTTTCATTATAATACATTAGAACTTGCAAGTGAGCCTTCCGTAATGACATATTGTTCCAATTCTCCTTTCAGCAGGCTCTAAGATATTTTAGTATTTGTGCTATAAGCCAGCAGGTGTCTTCACTTTGCTTTTCTGAATCAGTTTTATACACAGACCTCCAGACACCGAATGGAATGTAAAAGGGCTTTCAACAACCACATAAAACTGAGTCTGATGAGAGTAAAGCAATACACAATATTTTTATGATTTTATAGTAATTCAAAGACACTAAAAATGTGCACCTTTACAGTACATGTCTGCTCTGGTAAGATCTGTTAGTGAAACCTGTATCCATGTAGATAAACCATGCAGTATGTAAAGTTTAAAGATTTGCATAACAAATGGAAGACATAGAACTGATTTGAATATCTGAAGCACTATAAACTTCAATAAGAATAACCAACACTGTTTGAGCTTTCAAGGCACTTGCATTCAAATGAGAAAGATTTAAAAAGAATACGACTTTTAAAACACTTTGAAGCTTCTTATTAAAGGTCTTAGGCAACTCAAGGTTAAAATAAATATTGGATTTAAGGTGGGTGAAAAAAGAGTTAGAAGCAATTTAAAGTAGAAATCACTTAGCAGTGAAATAGAATGAATGTTTATAGTTAGTGTAATTGTCACCTGACCTTCAATAGAGAACCACTGTATACCAGTCACAAGAATGAAAAAAATACTTTTGCCAACGCATTTAAGTTTCTACTCTACTCATTTCTTATGAGTAAATTATAACAGAGAAAATATTTTTTTCTAAAATAATAAAGCCCCCCTCCAAAGTGTAGCTAAATGTGAACATCTGAAACAATAGTGATCAAGATAGTTGCTGATGACTAGAGTGAAATAGCATTTCTCTGAAGTGTTCTTTTTAAACCAGGTGACAGCTCATGAATATCTCATTCAATTTGTGTATCAAATCTTAACTAATAAAAGCGTAATATTGAAATTAACCTTTTCTCCAGGATGGGGTAAGCCACGCCCACCAGCCAATCAGAGCTGCTGTATACAAATTAGCCCAGCCAAGATGGCGGAAGCCTCAGCCCCGGTGTGCAGCTTCTCCGGGGCTGCGGCCTCCACCATCTTGGGAGCCTCCGTCCTGGGAAGGCATCCAGCACCTTGGGGGAGAAGGGGTGCGGGGACCAGGCGGCTGGCCCCCGAGGACCCCGCCTGGGAGGCCGTGGGGTGGCCAGCGCCACCCCACCATCGGCTTCCCGGGCGGGTGGCCCGGAGGGTCAGTGGGAGCTGTGGCCGGCCTGAAAACTGCCCTCAGCCCCTCACCCAGGCTTGCCACACCCCGTGGGTCTCCACTGGGGAGCTTGGCCAGCTTGCAAATAAACATTGGCCCCTCACCCAGGCTGGCCAGACACACCAGCAGGTGGACATCCCCAGAGGGGTCCCAGACTGAGAGAGGGCACAGGCCGGGCTGAGGGACCCCCCCCCCCCCGCAGTGCACAAATTTTTGTGTACCGGGCCCCTAGTAGGGGAATAAAAGCTATTGCTAAATATGTTAAAGTGGTTTCAAAACTTCTCGTGCATTGATGGTGGGTGTTGGGCATTTTTTAAATTTTATGACTGGGGAAAAAAGACCAAAAGAATAACCTCTTGCATCTGAAGTCCTTCTAAAAATATCTAAAACTTTTAGCCATTAATAACATAAGAATATCATTTTGTGAGATACATGCATACTTGTCTATAACCAATGATATATAACTCCAGGCATAGTTAGAATACAATTACCATAAAAAAGATTTAAAAAAAGACAGACTATGTAGAAAGAAATAAAATACAGAACTCTTCAAACAAAAAAGTAATGATTTAAACAATATATTATTTTTACAAGGTACCTTATTCCCAGTTCCATAGAATGGATGGAACAAGTCATCCCTACAAGGCTCACTCCCACAGAAAGTCACTGATAACTTTCTCATTCATCATATGAGCGGGGTTGAGGAGTTGCGTGGCTCAATTTGCTTGACTTAGAATTCTGCAGTAGCAGGCCATCATTTCAGTAGTGACCTAAAATTCTCACAGAAAATTATCAGCAGTAAATTATTGTAAGACTAGATATATGAATGAAACACTTTCATTACTATCATGTAAGTGGAAAAAAAGGTTTTCTTCCAACTATTTGTACTTAATCTATAAAAGTACCAGTGTGTGCATTCACATAAACATTAGTGATTACACATAACATTTGGAAATTAACTTATTTGACAATAAGCATGTTTGTTTTTAAAAGGGCCCATGCAAAAGGTGAAAATTTTCAGATTAATTCAAAATTAAGTAAGAGTGAAACACACCTTTGAAATGTCAAACACATATGGGTGAAAATAACAGAACAAATTGGGGAATATTTTTTCAGCACTTTGATATAGAGAACTTAATTTTTCTAAATTACATAGAATGAGAAAATTTAGGCCTTAGAAATGAGGTTTATTGTCTTTTAATCTGTCACTTCTCATACATATTCCATTCCTAACTCATAATTATTTTCAGAGAACTGAATGCCCTGTTATTAATTGCTTTCTCTGTATGCATGGATGCTAAACATTAATAAGTGCCCCGTGCTTTCTTAGGTTCTTTACCTGTATTAACCCTTTTATTATAGCTAACTTAGGAAGAAGAAATAATCATTATTTTTATCATCATTCCAATTTATGAATGAAAAACCAAAGAGGCTAAGAAACAAACCAAAGCTGGATAGTGAGAGCTTGGAATCAGATGTAAAATCAGATGGCTTGGCATTGAAGACCACATTCTTGAACGTTATACATACAATCTTCTCAAGAATACATTCATGATCAGCATAGATTATTTCATAGAATTTTTTAATCCTATTTCCAAACTCTCTCTCACTCTTTCCTCTCTCTCTCTTTTTCTCTCTCTCCCCATACACAAGGATGCAAATTATTGATACACATTTAGCGATAGCTTTTTCCCGTACTTGTCACACCAATAGGATAATATGTTTATGGGTTGTGAACTACTTTTGAAAATATCTACCAAACATCTACAGCCAAAGTAGGATTTATCTTAGGTATGCAAGCATGGTTCAACATTTAAAAAAATCAATTAATATAATCCATCTCACCAACAGGTTGAAGAAATAATTAAATTACATAATCTAATAAAAGAGTAATATGCAAATTAACCATCACTCCAAGACACCTAAGCCATGCCCACCAGCCAAGCCATGCCCACAAGCCAATCAGAGCAGCTATATGCAAATTAACCCAGCCAAGATGGTGGTTAATTTGTATACACAGGCTCAGAGCAAAGACTGAAGACAGCCTAGAAGGAAGCCAAGCACTGCAGAAGGGAGCCAGGAAGGAATCGAGGCAGTGGAGACGGGAGGGAGCGAGGCAGTGGTGATGGGAGGGAGCGAGGCAGTGGTGATGGGAGGGAGCGAGGCAGTGGTGATGGGAGGGAGCGAGGCAGTGGTGATGGGAGGGAGCGAGGCAGTGGTGATGGGAGGGAGTGAGGCAGCAGAGACTGTGGAGATGGGAGGGAGCAAAGTGGCAGAGAAGGGTGGAAGTGAGGCAGCAGAGAAGGGAGCGAGGCCTACTTTGGCTGGCTTCGCTCCCTTCTCTGCTTCACTCTGGCTCAGGAACCCCTGTTCTTGCAGGAATATTCCTGCAGTGGGCTTCTAGTCATATTAATAAATTCAGGAAAATCATTGGATAAAAATTCAATATCCATTTAAGATGAGAAATGTTCAATAATTTAGGTATGTGGGGATGTCCTTAACTTGGTAAACATATCTTTAAGAAACCTATAATTAACATCACACTTGATGAGAAACTTGAACTTTCCCACTAAGATCAGAAGCAAAGCCAGGACGTCTCCTCTTATCACCACTTTTCAGTATCATACTTGTTCTAACTAATAAAATGAGACAAGAAAAGGGGGAAAAGTATATAGATTGTGAAGAAATACATAAAACTGTCTTTGATCAAATCTGACATGATTGCCAAAGTACAAAAGCTAATAGAACCAACAACACAAACACTCCTGGAGCCCTGATCAACGTGGTACCGTTGGTTGGAATGTCCTCCCAGATACCGAAAGGCTGTGGATTTGATTCCTGGTCAGGGCACATACCTAGGTTGTGGGTTCAATCCCTAGTCAGCACATGTTCAGAAGGCAACCAATTGATGTTCTCTCTTACATCCTTACATCGGTATTTCTCTCTCCTCTTTCTCTTTCTCTCTTCCTTTTCCCCCTCTCTCTCTAAATTCAATAAGCATGTCCATCTACCTAAAATGAAGAGATCATGACGATATTTAAATTCTTTAGGTGCTATGGGCTGAATGTTTGTGTCTCCCCTCACCACTCACCACCATCTCAAAATTCATGTGCTGAAATCAAATGATCAATGTCATGTGGAAACTCTGGGTGGCACTAAAGTCATAAGGCTCTACCCACATAAATGGGATTAGTGATTTTATAAAAGAGACTTCAGAGAGCTAGTTGTCTTTTCCAGGAGGTGAGGATGCAAGAAGTCTTCAATCTGCACAAGTTCCCTCACCCACCCATGCTGGCAGCCTGACCTCAAGCTTCCAGCCTCCAGAATTGAGAGAAATACATTTCTGTTGTTTATAAGCCCTCTAGTTCATGGTATGTTTGTTACAGTAGCCTGAAGGGACTAAGGCTAATAGCCTATTTTAGGAATTTTATAAAAGTCCCAGTGTTCTTCTAGACCCCTCTAGTTGGTTACCGTCTCTGCAAGTCTAAGTTAATTTATTTTTCTTGTTTTTTTAAACTATTTTTTATTGATATCAGAGAGGAAGGGAGAGGAAGAACTAGAAACATCAATGATGTCTCCTGCATGTCCCCTAATGGGGATCGAACCTGCCAGCCAGGCATGTGCTCTGACAGAAAATTGAACCATGACCTTCTGGTTCATAGGTCAACACTCAACCATTGAGCTACACTGGCCAGGCAAATCTGAGTTATTTTAAATAGCTTGGACAGCTTCTTGATGAAAGAGGGTGGCAGAAGTAGCAGTCTCTGCTTCAATTCAGTTATGGAGGTATGGCAACAAAGATTTGAATATAGAAGTAGATATATTTGCCCAAGTACTATTTTTCCCATTATCAGTATCAAAGTTTATAATAAGGTTACTATAGAAACAAAGTATATGTAAATATAATGTAATTGAAAGGAATGGCATGACATGTTTCATAAGAATAAAGTAGTTAGTCAGTAACCCTGCTGAAGTCCTATAGTAGCTGTAAAAAATTCTCTCAGAAAAAAAAAAAAATCTTACTTAGCTTTGGGTACCCATAAGAATAATAACACATAGTAAGCTTTACATTGGTACAATGATTGGATTTACTTTAATATTAAGAAATAAGGCAAAAAATGGGTGTACTATTCAATATATTCCATTGGTAAATTTTATGTACAAACATACACACATACCTGCACATATGTGGCTTAGCTATTAATTTTTCTGTTAGTATCCTATAAACTATAAATCTATAATCATAAAAGTGTAGTATGCCAACTAGACCAGACAGCCGAACAACCTTCCAGATGTCATTCTGAACAACCCTTGGGACAAAGCCAGGGCTGCAAGGGCCAAGGGCAGCCACTGAGGGCAGCCACCATGGCTGCAAGGGCCAAGCCCCTTGCACTAATTTCATGCATCGGGCCTCTAGTATAAAATATTAACTATTTTGGTTGAATAGTAGTATGAAAACAGGATACTTTTTACTCTGCAGTATAAGACAAAATATTATAGGATTATAATAGTTCTAATCTTATTGTTGCTATAACCACATTCTATAACCTTAAGCCAAGTTACAATAAGCTCTTTGGGCCTCTTTTCCAGTTTTTATACAGGAGGGAGCAAAATTAGCTTCACAGTTGTGAATGTGCAAAACAGAATTTATTCTTGTATTATTATTTATTAATTATTTTTATTTAATAAGTTTTTATTGCATAACTGATATATATTCATTGTTGTATTAGTTTCCATCTGAACAACTGTAAGCCTACTTTTGCCCCACCCTGTATGATAGGTTTAACCATTTTCTAATTTTAAAATTATAAGGACTTTGTTTAATAATCTTTTTAAAAATATATTTTTATAAATTGTTCCCAATTATAAATTACTCTATGTACTCTTTGTAATTTCTATTAGCCAATATTCCAAATTTGAGTAAGATACTCTGAAATCAAGACTTAATTATCCACATAATATAAAAATTAGAAGGTGTTTTATTATTGCTATTATTAACTATTCTGCTTTGCCCCCAAAGATTAAATGTGCCTAGTACTCTTAGTTTATCCACGTATAAATTGTCTCTCCATATACCCACAACTTACATGGATTTTGAAAATGATTTAAATAATCAAATTTGCACTCAGATATACTTCCAGGCAAAGGCATACCTCACATTAACTTCATTTATTTAAAAAACCACAGTACTTTGTATTTATTTTGTTTTTCTTTTAAAATCAAGAAGCAAGATAAAATGTTGATTCAAGCCAATATTCTGCAGGCCTCCAAAGGTTTGTTTTTAAAGTGATAACAGAACAATAGAAGAAAATGCAATTAAATGCTTTCTTGTAAAAACAACTAATTTCCCTTGTAATTGAATTCTTAGAGTTTACTGAAGAACGTCCTTGTTCATTTTTCTTTATAATGTTTCCCTATATCTCTTATTTGAGCTTGTCAGAAACTCATTAAATTATTTAATTTTATTTTGCATTTGTAATATAATGAATTACTCTTTCATATAAAGTGACCAAAATTTAGAAACATATATAAAATTGAAAGTAATAAATTTGTGATGAGAGAAAGCACCTGTAATAAAGAAAATGCTATATAAATTGTTTTCAGCTTATTTACAAATATATAACCAATTATAAAATTCCTTTAATTTTTAAATAAAGAAATTTTAGACCTGTCAAGCTCTGTAAAATGGATGTTTATTTTATTGCAGCTGAGCTCTTGGGGTGGGGTTTCAACTATTTTAATTAGGTTTTTTTAAACAGACTTTTACTGTTAGAAGTGTAAGTACTTCAAAACAAGTGTAAGTACTTCAAAAATGAACAATATGAATTCCATCATCACTCAATTACTCATAGCAATAGAGAGAAATTATATAGATAATCCAGAAAAGGACAGGACCCAACAATAATTACTTGTGACTTTGAAATAGCCTATCTTATATTATTTCCCATCAGAATGACCTTTTAAATTATGCTTTTTTCGGTTTCATGTAAAATTGGTTTGTATTTGTTGAATACACATTGTGGTGGCAAGGACCAATTCTATGTATGGTGAAAGTCAAAGTAATATATGTATTATAGCTAGAATCTCATGTTAGCTTTTCCAGAAATGTATCAATGATTAATAATAATAATAACAAAACAATAACTACATGTAATCAAGTGGTCATTGTTTTTAGGTCATAAAGTTGTATTTTAATTATAGGTAAGTAATAAAATGTTGAATTCTTTCAATAACACTTGCATTCTTAAGATAAATAATTTTAGTTTCTCATAAAAATAATTCTATACTTCTAGTTCAAGTGCGATGCATTTTAACAGTTAATGAATTTCTCCATTATTTTTGACTTTCATTCGATGGCAAGGCTTACTAAAAGCCATACCATTTTAAAGAGGTAAATTCAACCAAAATCAATCATGTTTTATTATGTTCTGAAAAACAGTTTTAATACAACTTTCCTCTTGGAATCAGTTAGAACAAATGCAATTTTCTACAGGGCTATTGTTCAGAATGATGAACCACATATATATACACATCTGGCCACCTGAAAAGAGAATCCAAGAAAATTTGAAGATACTCCTACAGAAACAACACTTGATGAATGGAGCCTTTTATCATCTTCTCTCTACTCCTACCAAAATGAAAGGGCAAAACATCTCTGAAAATTTGTAGAGCAGTCACATATTCATTGCAAACCACCACCAGAGATGCTTAACAGAACACTATATCCTACCAACTTGTGATTGCAAACAAGTCAAAGGCTCATATTATGAACAATATCACCAGAAAACAGTAAACTTCATGATATAAATGTCAGCTTGACATGATGTATTAGTGTGCCACCCCCAAATATTATTCTTTAGATGTTGTAGCACAGAATGCTCACTTCAGCAAAATATATAGGGACTTGTGACTTTTTGAATTTAACATACCACAGGGGATACTACCCAGTAACTATGAAAAAAAATTAACAAATTTTGGATTAGAGCTCCAATACTAAAAAAGCATTAAATAAATGAAATTGCCCAAGGTTTTGGTGAGTTACAAGTTTTGGAGGCTCTGCATGAAAACTGCAACATAACTCATTATAGTTTCGAGCACTAATAAGTTATGAGGCACTCACACGCATGAGATAAACCCCATAACTTACTGAAGTCTATATCATACCTTCATTATATCGAGGGACATGTGAAATAGCTGAAATTCAGCTCAAAACCCCAAAGTTCAGTAATAAAAGTGAATAAATCAGCACATCTATTGATTTTGCTGTCTTTTTTGTGCTTTTTGTTATCCTGCTTCCCTTTAACATCTGAAAGATTCCAGCATTTTTCTTCTGAGCTCCTTCCATGTTGGCATTTTAGGTATGCTGGAAAACATCAGAATAAACTAGGTTTCTGCTTTGCTCTGCCCTCAAGAGTAATTATATTAGTCAGTCAAAAATCCTAGGCACTTTCTTCTAACAAATGAAATGCATCACTTTATTCCAAAAGCAGAACTGTGGAGACAAATTCAAAATCTATACTCATATCATAATGTATGGTGACAAAGAGAAGTATGAGAAAATAATGCAGTGTATTTTAATAAAGGTATAAAGGCAGTGTGATTTTTTGATAAATAAGGAACTTAAATAGAATAATAGAAATCAATCATTTAAGAAAGCATCCTATATCTGAAAAAACACACACACACTGGCCTTAAAAAATAAGAATGACTATAAATGTCCTTAAATTTTGTATTTATATAGTTTAATGTACATTTTCATAAAAAGGCAACATAGGTGATATTTATACTAATACAAAAATGATCACAATGTAAGAATAAGTAAGACAGCATAGAGGACATTCAAATTTTTAAATAAAAGATCACAAGTGTGTGATTTAAGGAGATAATGAAAATTATGCAAGATATAAATTTCATCATGCAGAGGTATCCTTAAATAAAAGCTAACTGGAGATATTTGCCTTTCTCAACAAATCTTTGGACAGTATTCAACAATATGAAAACATAGGCAGCAGAAGGCTACAGACTCCGTGGAGAACCAAGATAAGGATAAGTGTGGGCACAGACCTCACTGGCTAACTGATGTGTGTGTGAGAGGGTGGGTGACAATCAAGTGACTGCGCGGAGTTAGAAGATCATTAGTGCTTTAAGACTGCAAGCCCAACTCATGGAACAGATATTGTGGTTAAAAATAAGCCAAGGATTTGGAGAACAAAATGGTGAAGTAGATTCCAATTGATACCAGTATGAAATAACTATCTATGAAAGCACAGTCTTGAGGAAAGACTAAAGTTGTAAATTTATATATATATATATATATATATATATATATATATATATATATATAAAAGTTGTAAACTAAAAGTTGTAAATTTATATATATATATAAAACTCTATTTTTCATTATTTTATCAACAGACTGCACACTAAGTGTATCAGTTAATAATGCTATTTTTTTCAATAGATGGAATTACACATATGTTGATATATATGCAATTTGATATGCATACTATTTTATTGTATTGCTCCTTCATACTACCACTTGTTCTGATCAATGGCACACGCATTCTCTGAGCAGTACTTCAAAGATATGAAGAAGTGGAAAATTGGGTCTCTGAATGGTCTGCCTCAAAACAAGAAAAGTTCTATTGGGACGGTATCCACAAATTACCTGAAAGATGGGGGAAATGTGTAGCTAGCGATGGACATTACTTTGAATAAAAGCACTTTTGATGTTTTTCTTGAAATTATCGTGTTTTCCTTGATTACAAAATCCACTTTATTATGATTAATAATGTGAATTAACTATCAACTGGTTAAAAATGTGGATTAATTATTTACTGGTTAATAGTGTGGATTAATTATTAACTGGTTAATAATGCAAGTTAGTTATTAACTAGTTAAAAATGCAGATTAATTATTAACTGGTTAATAGCGAGGATTAATTATTAACTAGTTAATAGTGCAGATTTTGTAATTTTCTATTGCTTGTAAACAATCAGAAATTGCTGAGCAATGTTTAATCTTTCTGCAAGTTATTTTTGAGTTTGACACACTTTATTAACCCATATACCAGTTTATTAACTTAGTATATCCCGACTACTGCTTGGATATACTTAAGGTTTAAAAGAACTCAGATTATCACTTGAAAACATACATAATTTGTGTATATTTTAGATATTAACATTTGGTATGATAAAGAACTCTCCCAATGAATAGATTCCATAAGATATTGTAATAGCTTTAGAAAATATAGCCATAAATTAAAATGAGGTCTTTTCATTGATGTTTGAAACTCAAAACAACTTTTTTTTTCCTGGAAACTCCTTTAAAAATTATTATTTTCTTGATAAGCTATAGAATCTAACCTTCTGCTGTGACTATTTGTGAAAAGAGGTTTTCTATGCTCTAACAGGAAATGATAGGAAAACTGAGACTCAGTATCCTCACCAGTGACCTCAAGAAATAATGTATATACCTGCATTATACTTTCCTCTAGGAGAACAAACTTAGCTATTTAAACACTTATCCATCTTATATCCATAGCGTAACACTATTAGGTCTAAGGATGAGAGTTCCTGGGATAATGGAATGGACCTTAAGATGCTGATGGTGAGGCAGCTCTCAGCTGCTCCATTTGGAGATGAGTCCACTCGATGAAGACAGGCCTTGGGTTTCCTTCTCCGTTTGTGTGATTGGTACTAAGCAAGGACTCTGGTGGAACCAGGGTCGACTTGTGACTCCTGCTGAGAAATAGTGAGTTCTAAGTGGAGGAGAGTATCCACATTTGCTTTTTATAAATATACTAGAGGCCCGGAGCAGGGATTCATGCACAGGTGGGACAGGTGGGGTCCCTCAGCCTGGCCAGTGTGGATCAGTGGACCTCTGCACCGTCACACCCTGCCCTTACCCTCCAGCTTGTCAGGCTCCAGCCCACTGTCAGTCATGATCCCTCACACCACAAAGTAGTGCAAGAAGCAGCAGGAGACCAGGAAGGAGCCCAAGCCCAGGCCAGGCTCCCTGCTGCTCTCACTCATCCCAGCCTCACTGCACCTGCCACTGCTGTTCAGTAGGCTCCCTGCCACTCTGCTATGGTCTCCTCACGCCAGTTCCTAGGGCAAAACTGTTGCACCCATGACCACACAGCCACTCGTTATAGCAGCCTCCCTCCTCATGCGGCACCGGAGAAGTGGCCATGGGCTGGCACCCAGTCAGTCCTGATGCTGGTCCCAATCCCTTTCTGGGTCCAGATGGGGAAGAAACGGGCAGGGGGGTGCCTGCGGGAGAAGCTCAGGTGGCTGCAGCTATCCTCACCAGTCCTGAGCCCAGTGTCTGGCACCTGTCAGTCAGCTGAGTGGTGCTCCCTCTGTGGGAGCCCACTGGCTACCAGAGGGCAGCTCCTTCCTTGAGCGTCTGCCCCCTAGTGGTTACTACGTGTCATAGCTACTGGACGGTCATCTGGTCATCCTGTCGTCTATTTGCTTCGGCTTATATATGTAGACTAGAGGCCCAGTGCAAGAATTTTGTGCACTGGAGGGGGGTCCCTCAGCCCAGCCTTTGCTCTGTCACACTCCAGGAGCCATCAGGTGGGTGCGGGGAGTGGACCTAAGCCAGCAGTCAGACATTCTTAGCACTGCCCCGGAGGTGGGAGAGACTCCCACCACCACCACTGCACTCACCAGCCATGAGCCCAGCTTCTAGATGAGCAATGCTCCCCATGTGGAAGTGCACTGACCACCAGGGGCAGCTCTTGCATTGATTGTCTGCCCCTTGGTGGTCAATTCACATCATAGTGACTGGCTGTTCTGCTATTTGGTCAATTTGCATATTAGCCTTTTATTATATAGGATTGTTGTAGGAGAGGCATCACAAAGAGCTTCAACTCAGAAAGTACTAGAAATCTCCACAGAACCGAAGATTTTTTTCAAAGAAGACTACAGGCATTGATATTGACCAGAGGCCTTCTAAGAAAACAATAATTTCAACGATAGATATTAAATTTGATCAATGTTGAAATGTACAAAATTGCAAAAATGGGAGTTTTGAACATTAAGCATTATAAGTGGTTATCTATGGTGATGAATGGAAAGTTTTATATGTCTTACTGATTGTTTAAAAAGCCACAGCCATATTTATCTTCAGTAAAATTCTTTCTTGGTTATGTCAGTCTTTAGAGATTAAAGGGGGATAATAATATGGAAACAAATGCTATTGGTAGGGTGACCATACACTCCAATTTGCCTGGAGCAGTCTCAATTGAAACCTATTGTGGAGGCATAACTATCAATTGCATCCCCTGTCACTTCACAAGTGTCCTGGTTTCGATAATAAAATTTATAATCATACTGCTTGGTAGATCCAAAAAGACACTGGAGTGACAGACATTGAAGATGACCATTACCCTCAACCCACTACTTTCAGCCTACTTACCATGAGCCTTGCCCATCAAATAATATTTCATCACTTTCCGTCAAATCATCCAGCACAAATTATTACTTGTAACATATTTCATTAGTTTTACCAGGAGCAAGATAATGTCACAAACATTTTGAAATAGATATGAGAGGTCATTACAATTCTTAATCAAATAGCAAAATTCTGCATTGCTGTTTTCAGGGTGAGACACAGCCTAATCTTATCATGTGTCCTCATCCAGCCACTGTTCTTAGCAATGTTTATGTGCTGTTCCAGATAATGAAGAAGTTGATTTAATTGAAATTTTGGTGTTTAATAATAACAGCAGCTAAATAAAGTAAGATCTCATGACATCTACTCTGTCTCTTTGTAAGTTATGGGACTCATCCTTTTGTGATTATTTTCTCTGCAATGTGATACAATGTACTATACTAATATAGGATATTGACACACAATCACACCAAAAAGGAAGAAGAATTTTGATCACACAGGATATATATATATATAATATGCATATTGTTCGGGAAACCATAACATCATGACAACTCAGGAGCAGGCTGTGTGCGTAGGTGGGCGGGAGGGGACTGTGTGTGAGGTGAGAGGGAGGGTATGCCTGCGTCACCGTGGCAGCCTGAGCAGGCCTGGAGTGGAGCCAGGGGGCTTGCCTGTGCCACCGTGCGCTAGCAGTTCCGCCTCTGTGCATGAGCTGCAGAGGAAGCGTCTTTTCTGACTGCTCACTGGCTAAACTCCCAGTACACCACTTGCAGTAACCTGGTAACCTGAGTAATAAGAATCCAAGAAGGTGATCTAGGGTTTTTCTACCTCACTCCTGGAGGTCCACTGCTGGAGGGGCTAAGAAATGTCATATTCTGCCCTAGCTCGTTTGGTTCAGTGGATAGAGCCTTGGCCTGCAGACTGCAGGGTTCGGGTTTGATTCTGATCAAGGACAGGTACATAGGTTGCAGGATCCTCCCTAGCTGGGGCCCAGGTCAGGGCTCATGCAGGAGACAACGAATCAAACTGTGCCTCTCACATTGATGTTTCTCTCTGTCTTCCCCTCTCTCTTCCACATTCTCTAAAAATCAATGGAAACATCCTCAGGTGAGGATAAAAAAAAAAGTCATATCATATGAAAGAGACATCTTGAAAATGCTTAAAGAAAGTTATCATTTTTTCCTGGTGAAGGGACTGGAGTCCATGTTGATGAAAACACCTTGGTGGCTTTGGCGGCCAACAGTGGCAACAGCAGCAGGGTGATGGAGGTGGCACCTTCCTCTGATCATCCTGGTCGCCTCCCTCAGAGGAAGGCCAGACTGTGGCTTATGCTTGCTCTCCACAGGGAGTGAGCCTAAGCTGTCAGTAGGAAATTGCCTGAGTGCTCCCAGACTGTGAGAGGGGGCAGGCTGGGCTGAGGGACCCCTCCCCGCCCCAGTGCACGAATTTCATGCACCGGGCCTCTAGTGATAAGATAATATTCATGTATCCCAATATATTTGAAATAATGTCTCTTGTTTTTTATTGATAACAGCCTCCCGAAGATGATGGTGGTTGAGGGACTGTTTATTATGATAATACAAACTGAAGAATGCCATGTCTACCTAACTTGCTTTGTGTTATATATTTTCTACTGTGACCAATTTCTACAAGGTTTTCATTATTACTGATAAGAGTATTCATTATGTTTTTCCCCTCATGTAAATAGTGCAAATATTGGCAATACAATAAAAAAGAAATTGTCCCCCTACCTAAAACCTTACAGGAGCTACCTGCTGTAGATTTAATGTTTGTGTACCCGCCTAATTCATATGTTGAAATTTTAAATTCCTAGGTGATGCATTAGGAGGTGGATCCTTTGGGAGGTGATTAGGTCATGAGGGCAGACCCCATACCTGAGCATATTCTTAGTCCCTGAACTGTATTCATTCTAAAGTTTTGAACTTATAAACCAGTAAGTGCTTAAATGCTTTCTATATGTCATGATGTTTATCCAGCACAATAATGTCCTGCAGTACAGCATTGCCATAATTTTACATTTGAAAATGACTTATCCAAGTTTATACATTTCAAATGGTCAAGTTTGAATATCATACCTTCACATGGATTTATTCTGTTTTTATTTATAGAAAATCTTTTTTTTTATGATAATTCTTTGATAAGCAGCATTACTTTTTTTTTAATTTTCAATTTTGGAGAATTTAAGCCTCTTTTATTTGGCAACTGGAATATTTCTCTCCATACATGAGTCATTCTTTCAAGAAATAATTTGAATAAATAATAAATAATTCATTAGGAATATAAAAGGAAAATTAAACTTATTATACAACAGAAGTAGAGAAGTTTATATTTTGCTCCTTGTGTTCTCTGTAAGACTTTAAGAAACATAAAATAAGTGACAATATTAATCCTGAATCTTAAAAAGAAATAATACATTAAAATTGACTAAAGAGATGACATAAAAAATAAAAAATTATTGTAATAATTTACACATCTGTCTTGTAATTTCATAAGAAAATAAACTTTTCTACAGTAGTAGTAAAGGTGCTTTTTTTGTACTTTTCAGCTGGAGTTGACAAAATTTTCCAGAGTCCTAAACAAAGTAGAAAAAGAAAAAAAAAATCATATGAAAAATGGCACTTATGAAAACATGCAGTATGTCAGTTAAACAGTGTAATTCTAAAACTATCTTACATTTGTTTTCTTAGCAAATCCTCTATGCTCAGTCCTGCTTTCTCTTTTGTTTTTACTCAGATGTTGTAAGCCACCCATTCGCTTACATTAGGAGCTCACAGCCAGGAGCTTCCATGACAGTTAAATGGATGAGTTACAATATCAGTGGGAAAAATATCTGGACATTATGATAAATGCTTTTATAATTCCCCAGTTAAAGAAAATAATTTACCCTCTGAACAATATTCTTATTACCCTGGGGTTGCTTGAATTTAGGTTGGAAGTATGGTCAATTACCTCACTTTCCTTAGCTCTCTAGCCGACTGATTGACAGATGTAAATGTCTTTATACATATGAAACAATGAGAGACTGCTAAATGGTGTGCAATTGTGGGTACTGCATTTATAATTCAATGAATTGGGCGGGTGAAAAGAAACTATACATCTATCGGAAATATTATTTGTGCTGTTATAGCAGTATAAAATATAAATTGAATTGGAATAGAAATAAACTGAACACTTTCGCTTTGGCGATGGAAATATTGTTTCTATTTTTTCAAGGAAAATGTTCAGTAATAATATTATACATTATTGTCTCATGTGGGGCATAAAATAAGTTGCAGTAGAGATTTTACACAGATATTACCCTTTGTTCCATACAAGGACCTGAGTAATAAATGCAAAGAAAACAGTCTTAATCTAACCACCTCATTCTTTCTCTCCTAAAGACATCTCTATGCATTAGGAAATCTTTGCAACTCTCTGCTATTTTTAAGTTTATCACCTTAGCAAGGATGATGATAACCACATCCTTAGGCAACGCATTATTCATAAAATATCTTGGGAAAGCATGCATATAGAGGAACAAATCTGGAAGACTTCCATCTAAAGTAAGGTGACCAGATTTTAACATTGGTAAAGCGGGACGCCATTGATGGGGGGAGGGGAGGTTCTTTCTTTCTTTCTTTCTTTCTTTCTTTTTTTACTTAAAATATTACGAAGAGTAGTACATATGTCTCTTTCCAAAAATCAGGACTTTTTTAAAACGCCGCGGGACGCAGGACAAATTATTAAAAATCGGGACTGTCCCGCTTGTCACCTGAATGTAGAGAGAACTATCCTGCAATCACAGCTTGGAATAAAATTCTGTTTTGAAAATCCTTATCTCTTTAACATCCTATGTGTACTTTATGCCCAAGATTCACTCAAGATTAGGTCACTGATAAGGGCTCTTACTTCCCCACCTGGGTGCATCTGAGATACAACCAATGGATGTTTCTCTCCCACATCACATTGATGTTTCTTCCTCCCTCTTCCTTCTTTTCTCTCTATGATCAATAAAAGCATATCCTTGGGTGAGGAATAAATAAATAAATAAATAAATAAATAAATAAATAAATAAATAAATAAATAGATTAATTAATAAAATGCCCCAAATTAAAAATCAGTGGTTACTTTTTAATATTAATATACTAGAATAAAAATAATCTCAACTCAATAAAACAGAGATGTGCCTTCCAAGCCAGTGTGGCTCTGTGTATTGAGAGTTGACCAGTGCACCAAGAGGTTATGGGTTCGATTCTTGGTCAGAGCATATGCCAAGTTGCAGGCTGGATCCCAAGAAAGAAGTGTGCAGGAGGCAACTGATGGATGTTTCTCATTGTTGATGTTTCTACTACTCCACCTTTCCCTATATATCTAAAAATAAAAACAAACAAATATATTTTTTTAAAAAGAGATATGCACACCTATTATTTGTTAAAATATTATTCATAGTCTTGTTTTGAATTTATAATAATTTCTCTAAAATGCATTTTACTTTTTTATGCAATAAGGTTGCATGTATGATTGGTGGCACTGATTTTTCAGAGTTGTCCAGAAACAAGGAAATCATGATAATTTTGTTTCCATTAAAAATATTAGTAAACATCCATAGTTTCTTCTAAATAAAACACTTCAAAATTTCCTGATGCAGTATATAGTCATCTTCTTAAAATGAATAATAATGCTGCTAACATAATGAAACTCTTGAATTTCTTGAATGCCATTATCAATGTCCATATTCACCTACCTCAATGTTCCATAAAAATATTATTTTTCTTTAAAAAAAAGTTATCTTTTTTGTACGCCATGAAAAAGGTAGGGAAAAACTATCAGCCACTACAATAATTAAACCATATAAAAATGAAAAGATATAGTAAATTCATGCAGCCCCCATGCAAAATAATATGGAGGTTCCTTAAGAAGTCAAGGATGGAACTACCATATGATCCAACAATTTCTCCTTCTAGTTATTGATACAAAGAATATAAAAACACTAATTTGAAAAGATATATCCAGCAATAAAAAGTTAAAATATTGTCATTTGTGACAAAGTGGTTGGATCTTTAGGATATTTTGCTAAGTGAATAAGTTAGATGCAAAAACAATGATTTCAACATGTGGAATATAAAACAAAACAACATAGAAACAAGCTCATAGATACAAAGAATAGACTAATGGTTGCCAGAGGGCAGGGCAGTTTGGGGCTGGGTGGAAAAGTGAAGGAATTAAAAAGTACAAATTGAGAGTTACAGAATAGTCAGAGAAACATAAATTATATTATAGGGAATATAATCAATAATACTGCAATAACTATGTATGGGATCAGGTGGGTACTTAAAATATAGCAGAGAATACTTTACAAAGTTTATGATTGTCTAACCACTATGCTGAAACAAATACAGGATAACACTGAATGTAAACTGTAATTGAAAAATAAAAATAATACATTTTCAATTTTTATAAAGTAAAAATGAATAAAACAAAATGCATAGATACAGACAATAAGGCTGTTACCAGAGAGCAAGGGGAGTTAGGAAAGTGCAAAATATGGAAAGGATAGTAAATATATGACAAAAGAAGGAAACTAGACTTTTGATGGTGAGCACTGCATAGAGCATACATACCATATTTTTCCGGGTATAAGACACTCCCCTTTTCCAAACCAAAATTAAGAAATCAATATTTTAAACATTTTGCTGGTTTTCCTCTTAAGGCCTTCTTCTTTTTTGGCATCTTAAGGAGCTATTCTTCCTGTTTTCTCCACTGTCTGATCATATACTCAGTGGGAGGAGGTCCAAATTGTCTCTCTGCAGCTCTATTTCCATGGTCTTTTGCATAACTGATCACATTTAGTTTGAATTTTGCAGTGTAAGACAATCGCTTACTGATATTTATCTTTTTATTTTTTGACATCTTTATGGGCTGATAACTGCTCCAGACCCTGTTGCATCCGCGCACTCTCCACCTCCATCTCCAATTGTGGCATCAGCTGACGTCAGTTACAATAAGGCTCCTGATTGGAGGAAGCCTGTTTGACAAGGTATGGGTAGCTGCACACCTGCAGGGCTCCTTCCTTGGCTGACTTCCATGTATAAGACACCTCTTGATTTTAGAAAAAATAGGATCTTTTGCATGAAAAAATATGTTATGTTGAATTATAAAGTTGTGCACCTGAAATTTATATGGAATTATTAACCAAAATTCCCTCAAAATGTTTAAAATAAATTTAAGCTAGAACAAAATTACCCTGAGCTGAGACTATGAAGATCTCAACAGAAGAGATAACATATGAGCCTGGCTATGGACAAATAGAATCCAATATTTTGAAAAAGAAAGACAATGTTGTATAACAACTTACAATCACAAATGCTTTCCTAATTCAGTTAAGCTGAAGTAAAATATTTCTGTAAAGAGCAGTTTACCTGCAATTTAAAATATATTATAGGGTTTAACGGTGAAAGGTTTTTACAAATTAAGACACTTGCATGACAATGAAGAGCTATTGAAAGTTTTTCTGCTGTGGGTTTTTGGTGATCAGGTATCTTTGTAGAGCATACTAGTAAATCCTAGAACACTTACTTTTTCTCTATTCCATGCAGAGGAATTTGGGTGTAAATTAACATTTCTCCTTTTTAAACTACTATTTCCCCTGGGAATCTTTTTTAAAAATATTTTTATTAATTTCAGAGAGGAAGGGAGAGGGAGAGAGAGACAGAAACAACAATGTTAAGAGAGAATTATTGATCCATTGCTGCACACTCCACACTGGGGATGGAGCCCACAACCCAGGCATATGCCCTTGACTGGAATCAAACCCAGGACCCTTCAGTCTGCAGGCCAATGCTCTATCCACTGAGCCAAATCAGCTCTTGGTAATCTTTTTTGATCCCTATTACTAGTAGTGGTCCTGAGAGTAAATCAAGACAAAGTGAAAAATTAGGCATCGTCTCCTGTGGGTAATTTGCCTTTCTATACATTCCCATACCAAGTGATGCAAGTCCATGGATCTCTGTTCCAAGGAGTTTCTTTCTGATGCATGATTATTTCTTCAGATCAGAATAGGTCTGTCCAAATGAATGGAATTTAACATTGTGATTAGAATAACTATCTACTTAATTGCACTTGTGCAAGTTTACGTTTAGTGCTAAATTCTGGTTTCTTCATAAGTAATATACATGGGTGGGCAAAAGTAGGTTTACAGTTGTGAGACTGCAAAACGAAATTTATTCTTGGTTTATTTGTTTATTAATTATTGTGTTATTATTTATTATAACTATATTAGAGGCCTGATGCATGGATTCCTGCACCGGTGGGGTCATGAATCAGCCTGGCCTGAGTCCTCTCGGAATACGGGACCCCTTAGGGAATATCAGACTGCCTGTTTTGGCCTGATCCTCAGCTCACACTGGCCTACTGTGCCTGCTGCCACCGCTCAGTAGCCCTGACGCAGAGGTGGGATAGGCTCTCGCTGCCGCAGCTGGTGAGTCCAGCCATGAGTCTGGCATCTGGTGCCCACTGATCAGCTGAGCTGCACTCTCTATGTGGGAGTGCACTGACCCCCACAGGGCAGCGCCTCCATTGAGCATTTGCCTCCTGGTGGTCAGTGTGCATCATAGTGACCAGTCGACCGGTGATTCAGTCATTCTGTCGTTTGGTCTCTTAAGCTTTTATATATATACTAGAAGCCTGGTGCACAAAAATTTGTGCACTTGGGGGGGTCCCTCAGCCCGGCCTGTGCCCTCTCCCAGTCTAGACCCCTCAGGGGATGTCCACTTGCTTGCTTAGGCCCATCCCCCAGGGGATTCCTCTGGCAACCCAGGAGCCCTCAGGGGATGTCTACTTGCCAGCAGAGAGCAGGCCTAAGCTGCAGTCACACATCCTTAGCATTGCTGAGGAGGCGAGAGAGGCTCCCACCACCACTGCTGTACTGGCAGCCATCAGCCTGGCTTGTGGCTGAGCAGAGCTCCCCCTGTGGGAGCACACTGACCATCAGGGGCAGTCCTGCATTGAGTCCTGCATTGAGCATCTGCCCCCTGGTGGTCAGTGTGTGTCATAGTGACCAGTAATTCCCAGTTGTTCTGCTGTTAGGGTCAATTTGCATAGTACCCTTTTATTATATAGGATATATAAATAAACGTAATTTTGACAACCCCTGTATTTTACATCTGGATTTTTTTTTTAGCCTTTCTATATGTTAATCATTCACTAGAAAGAATGTGAGAGTTGGTTTCTTTCAGATGCACTACATATTTGAGCTATTTTCTTAAAAGTTACAACATATCTGTCTTTATCTTATTTCCTGGATGGTTATTCTAATATGTTCAAGTTACCTATTGTCCATGTGATTTTTTTCTAGTTATGGACTAATATTTTATTATTGTATTTTATTTTTTATGTCAAGAATTTATACATATATAAATTATAAATATTTTATATTAAATATATGTCTTTATCCTATATAATACAGAGCTAATATGCTAATTAGACCAAACAGCAGAACAACTGTCTGGACAACCTTCTAGATGAAGCCAGGGCTGCAAGGGCGAGCTGAGGCTGTGAGGGGCTGTGAGGGCCAGGCTCCTTGCACAAATTTCATGCATTGGGCCTCTAATCTAATCTAATAAAAGAGTAATATTGAAATTGACCATTTTTCCGGGACACCTAAGCCACACCCACCAGTCAATCAGAGCAGCTGTATGCAAATTAACCCAGCCAAGATGGAGCTAGAGTAAACAGGAGGCTTCTGTTGCACCAGGAGTAAACTGTCTGCCTAGGCCCACTGGGCCTCTGTCTGCTCACAGCAACATAGTTGCAATTATAGAAGCCACAGAGCTGAACCTAACAGGAGGCTTCCGTTGCACCAGCGATGGAGAAAACTACCTGCCTAAGCTGGCTGGGCCTCTACTAAGGCAAAATTCTTTCAATTATAGAAGCCACGGAGCTGAAGCCAACAGGAGACTTCATTACCTGACTAGGCCTCGGCTTAAAGCAATAGTGTGTCAATTATACAAGATAAATAAACCCCAGAAACCTGCTTCCAGCCTGCCTGCTGGGACATTGGGTCAGTGGGAGCTGTGGGCAGCCTGGAAACGACCCTCAGTCCCGCACCCAGGCTGCCCAGGCACCCCAGTAGGAACTCAAACCCTGAAGGGACTGTGGGCAGCTTGAAAATGGCCCTCAGCCCCGCACTCAGGCTGCCCAGGTACCCCAGTAGAGACTTGAACCCTGAAGGGATAGTGGGCAGCCTGAAAACAGCCCCCAGCCCCTCACCCAGGCTGGCCACACCCCAATGGGGTGAGGGTCCACACTGGGGGGCTTGGCCAGCCTGCAAACAGCCATCAGCCCCTCACCCAGGCTGGCCAGGCACGCCAGCAGGTGGACACCCCCAGAGGGGTTCCAGACTGCGACAGGGCACAGGACGGGCTGAGGGACCTCAGGAGTGCACAAGTTTTTGTGCACCAGGCCCCGAGTATTAAATATATAAAAGGAGAGTATTAAAACCTACTCCTTTTTTATGTGTTTTTTGTTCAAGAGCATTCAAAGCTTACTTGCTCTCTCTTTAGCAAACTTCAAGTTTGTTTAAATACTATTTACTAAGAGTTCACCATTCTAAGTGTTGCAAAGAGAAACCAAGTAAAATTATTACATGTTTTTTTCAAGAACTTACATACCCAGAAACCAAACCCAAAATTTGAATATAAAAATGAACACATACAATTATAACCATATCTAGAAAAAATATTACATAATAAATGAAAGGTAATGTTTTGAGATAGTTGTTGTAAAATGCAAATTATTTTGTGTTTTATTGGAATTGAATAATAGTTTAAATATTTTTATAGAGGAGATAGAATAGCAGGAGATTTCTGAAACAGGGGTTATCTCTTCCTCTCCATCTGAAATTTGTTTTAAAAGTCTGAGATTAAACTGAGCATTCAGATAAGCACAGTAGATTTCTAATCAAAACAGATTAGAAATTGATATGCCCAAGGCATTTTTTTAGTCAAGAGAACTGTCTACTAAGTCCAGGATTATTGGAAGAAAAATAAAGATGAAAGTATATAAAGTTACACTGTACCCCAAAATAACAATATATAAAACATCCACAAATTACATAATTAAGTGCATAAAGCTATATTCAATAACTTGATTTTTTTCTTTTTCTTTTTTGATCCCTAAAAATTGGAAGATGACTCTGCTAATAAGCATAGCATCATTGTGGAAAATCCAAAGGAAAAATTCTTTGTAATGGAAATTTTTATTCTCTCCTTAAAGACTGTAGCAACATTGTATAAATTCGTACTGTAATGCATGCAGGTGTAAGCACTCAGGTTTGGTTTCCTGAAGAGCTTTTGTGTATGTGTATAATAAAAAAAAAATTGCTGGCACACAATCTCCAGGTCTCCACATTTATCTGTATGTGATGTCACGGGTAAAAGCAACAAATCAGTGGATGCCTCTACAGAAACTGATTTAAAAAAAACACCCAGCCTGCTCCTAAACAATAACTCTGGCCAACTAAACCATGGCCCTATCAGAAAAATACATGAGCATCAAAACTGAAATTAGGAGAGTCATAAACCCTGTAGACAGACTTTTGGTATCCAAGTCAAATGGCGGCTCTAACAACAGCATTATTGTGGGCCAATTATCTAAAGCCATTTTGAAAGGCTGTTTTTCAGCATGTTTCTTCAATTCTTCAGTCTGCGGTGATGACCAACATCAGACACTATTAAGAAGTCTTCGAGCGTGTAAAATAATATGATTTCACAATGATTACATATTCCCTCTACAGCTGGCTGAGTTTTTACATCTCCATTTGTCATTGACGATTGTGTCCAATTAAATGATTAGCTTTTAAAAACTGCTGCACATTATGAGAGTGAACTTGTGTTCCATTGCACTGAGTGATGCAGAAACAAACTCATTACAGCATGTAATTCACCCATATTAAATAACAAACAGATGGCTGCTGTAAGTGAGAATGCCTTTTTCTCTTCAAAAGTGCCAGGAAAAAGGTGTTTTTATTTATCTTTGTTTCCAGCTTCTTTCTGTTTTCTTGACAAGTGGGCAGCTGGCTGCTGAGGTTTTCAATTGGTGCAGAAGAATGAAAAGCCTGTTTCCATTAATTTCCCCATAAAATAAGTCTTTGAATCATTTCTGTTATAAATGCAAGTGCAGTAGCAAGCTGCTGCTTGATTAATTCACTTATTATGAAGATTTCATCTTTTATAAGAGGGCCTGCAGGTAATTTATCTTGTTTAGTAAGATTAGAAAAATGTAATTATCTTGATACCTTTGGACCCCTCTCATTTTAATTGTGTTCCCATAAATTTCAAACATAAAGATGGGAATTTTTGTGCACAACTGTTCCAACATGTGGTCAAAAAATGTGCTGTAAGATCTGCATAAACATTTATCAAGTAACATACATTGGGACTGTACTATTACAGGAATGCAGAGACAGAAAGCTGGCAAATAATTGTGTTAGTATATACAAACAAATACCTGCATTTGTGTCCCTAGTCACCCAACAGCTCGGGCGAGGTGAGGTTTTAAGATTCTTTTAAAAGAGTTTTGTTTTTTTTTAATCAAGCGTAAATGTCACTAAGGAGAAGAAAAAAATCTGTCTTATTTATACTAATAAAATTAAAACAGTTTGTCTTGAAATGTTTCAAATTCAAATGAATTGACTTACAAGTGTATATTTCACATACTGTTTCTAACACCTCCATTACATTTCTTATCCATAGGAATTTGGGTACATCTCTGATTTTCTACTGACAGTGTAATTTGATTTGCTCCTTTCAAACATCCTCTATGAATGTGAAGAAACGTTTTCCAATCCCTTTTCATGTGTTACCCTGATATTCTGTCATGCAGGAACCATTCTCTCAGGCTCAATATGACCACTTCCCTTTTCTCTGATCTTTCCTTCAGCCCTGCTGGACTTGGTGTTTTATTACCTTTAATTTCATTATATTAATACTAGAGGCCTGGTGCACAAAAATTTGTGCACTCAGGGCGGGGGAGGGGGGGTCCTTCAGCCTGACCTGTGCCCTCTCGCAGTTTGGGCGCCCTCAGAGGATGTCTACTCGCCAGCAGAGAGCAAGCCTAAGCTGCAGTCAGACATCCTTAGTTCTGCTGATGAAGCGGGAGAGGCTCCCACCACCACCACTGTACTGGCAGCTATCAGCCTAGCTTGTGGCTGAGCAGAGCTCCCCCTGTGGGAGCACACTGACAACCAGGGGACAGCTCCTGCATTGAGTGTCTACCCCCTGGTGGTCAGTATGTGTCATAGTGACCAGTCATTCCCAGTAGTTCTGCTGTTAGGGTCAATTTGCATATTACCCTTTTATTATATAAGATTAGGGGCCTGGTTCATAAATTCGTGTATGGATCGGGTCCCTTAGGGTAGCCATTGGGGATCTTACCCTAGCTCCCGGCCCCAGACTCAGCCCCAGCTCATGTCCCCAGCCTCATAGCCCCACAGCCTGCCTGGCACCTTGCCTTGGCCTGGCAGTGCCCACTCACCTGCTCCACCATCCCCCTACAGTCCCTCGTCAGGGCCCATCAGTGCTGGAGGCCTCCACTGCTGCCTGCTGTCAGCACCGTGTCACCGACACCTGCCATGTTCTTCACCGTCCCCTGGTGGTCAGTGCACATCATAGCAACCGGTCGAACTCCCGGTCTCTCGGTGGAACTCTTGGTCGACCTACCACCTGAGGGGACAATTTGCATATTAGGCTTTTATTATATACTAGGGGCCCGGTGCACAAAAATTTGTGCACTCGGGGGTCCCTCAGCCCAGCCTGTGCCCGCACAACCTGCCATCTGCCACCTGCCACCCGCACATCTCGCCCCACCCAACCCACACACATCACCTGCCACCCACTGATCAGGCTCCCCACCCCCACACCACCCGCCACCCCACCCATAGGCTCCCCACCCCCACCCAACCCTCCCATCGCTTCCCAACCCTCTGATCGCTTCCCACCCCCACCCAACCCTCCCATCGCTTCCCAACC
>PVJC01004583.1:0-63092 GCA_004026665.1 Murina feae | reverse complement strand
CCTTTGCAGGGCATCGGGAAACGGGTAAGAGGCGGCACGGGGTCGGCGGCCTGCTTTGTCGGCTTCCCAGGCCTTTTGCGGGGCATTGAGGAGTGGGTAAGAGGTGGCAGGGGGTCGGCGGCCTGCTTGGTGGGCTTCCCAGGCCCTTTGCGTGGCATCAGGGCGTGGGTAAGAGGTGGCAGGGGGTCGGTGGCCTGCTTGGCAGCTGTCCAGGCCCTTTGCAGGGCATCAGGGAGTGGGAAAGAGGCAGGAGGAGGTCAGTGGCCTGCTTGGTGGGCTTCCCAGGCCCCTTGCAGGGCACCAGGAAGTGGGAAAGCAAGGTGGCAAGCCAGGGAGTGGGAAAGAGGTGGCAGGGGGTCGGCGACCTGCTTGGTGGCTGCCCAGGCCTTTTGCGGAGCATCGGGGAGTGGGAAAGCAAGGCTGCAGGGGCCGAGGTCCTGCTTGGCAGCTCCCCAGACCCCTTGGCGGCACCAGGAAGTGGGAAAGGAAGGTAGCAGGGGACGGGTGAGTGGGAAAGAGTTGGCAGCCTGCTTGGCGGCTTCCCAGGTCCCTTCCGGGGATCAGGGAGCAGGAAAAGGCTGGCCTGACCACAAGGCGGGGTTTTCCCTGCTTTCTGGTGGCTGGAGGAAGATGGGCAGTAGGCAAGCTTGGGAGGCAGGCAGCACCCAGCCCTGGTCACACTCAAAAAAGAGAACAACATGCAGGGGAAGACAAGAGTCTGAGAGATCAACATAGAGGGGTGCCTGCTCCAGGCCTCCACAGTGTGCCTGGGGGCAGGCCCCCAGCAGGTAGACACACACAGGAGGACTGCTCTGAGCCTCAGATGTGGCTGGGGGCAGGTCCTCAGTGGTGACACACACACACACATACACACACAAGGCGCCTGGCAGACTGGAGCCATCATAGGACATCCACTGAGGGGTCCCAGACTGTGAGAGGGCACAGGCCGGGCTGAGGGACTCCCTCCACCCCGAGTGCACAAATTTTTGTGCACCGGGCCCCTAGTCATTATATAAATGAAGAAATTAATAGATATAAAAATACACATTAAATATATCTTTTTTATTTTTATTATTTTTGTTAATCCTCACCAGAAGATATTTTTTTCCATTGAATTTATAGAGGGTAGAAAGGAGGAGGAAGGAGGAGAGGAAGAGAGAAAGAAAGAGAGAACATTGATTGATATGCGATACATAGACTGGTTGCCTTCTGCATTCACCCCACCTGGGGCCAGAGATCAAACCTGTAACCCAGGTATGTGCCCTGGACTAGAAATAGCACCACCAGTGAAACTCTGGTGTGCAGGGAAATGTTCTAACCACTAAGCAATGCTGGTCAGAGCTTCTCATTTTGATTTCTTTGAAAACAATGAAATCTCACTATGCCTGTCAAGTTAGAGTAAGTCTGATAGAGCTTTGCTTTCCTACAGTTTAAAATCTCTGCACAAAAACATAAGAGTGATTTGAGGACTGAAAAAGAAACAATAGGCAGGTATTTGTAAGGGGAAGTTAAAACTTGAAGAGACAATGTTTACGAGGATAAGTTGTCCATTTATTTTTATTTCTCCAATATTTTATTGTAGCTTTGAGCTGAGGGCAGGCACCCTGACAGAGATTCAGGAAAAAATGATGAACTAAAACTCCAACTGAAACTCTACATTTCTGGCCAGAAGAATTTGGAAAAAGAACCTCTATGAACTGAAAAATATAATGGGGACATATCTCTTTTTTTTAATTTTTATTTTTTACCTTTCTTTCCTCAGCTTTTACCTAAAGTCAAATCTTTTCCTCAAAAGTTTCCCCAGAAAAAGATAATCTTTCCATCTTAAGTAAACAGAATATAGGAGAACAAATTAAACTTCAATAAAGCAGAAACAATGAAAAAATAAAGATAAGAGAATGTATCAACAAAATTGATGGAATAAAAACAATAAAGAAAATCTGTGAAATGAGAAGGTGGTTTTGTAAGTAGACAACTGAGAAAGACAAGGAAAAAGACATAAATTATCAATGTAAAGCATGGAGAGTCCTTAGATATTTTGAAAGTATAATAAGGAAACAGGAAAAATGAAATATTCCTAGATTTCTTTATAATAAATAAATCTCATAATACAGTTTATATTATGCATGTGTAATAATTTCAGTAAAAAAATATGACATTTGTATACCCCTATCACAGCAAGGGAAAAATAGATCCAAATTTCATCCAAACTCTTTTTTTTAATTGTTTGTTTTTAATTTATAGAACAGCACACCCAATAGAAATTTTTATCATAAATGTTAGATATAGTAGTTGGGAAAATATTAACTACTAAAAAAATAGCTATTTAGGACCATGGAGCTCTTGAAACATGGTTAGCATACTTAAGAAACTGAATTCTAAATTGTAAATTATTTAATTTATTTAAATTATTCTGCTTATATCTTAGATAATTTTTGAAAAAGTCAAAGTATGGAAGTGAAAATGTTTCCTTATTTTTCCCTATGTTTCCTTTCCTCAAAAAGTGTCCATACAACTTTGTGGGGAAGCACTGGACTTGGTTGGAAGTCTGTAAGAAGAAAAATTCTGGAAAAAAAAAGTGGGCTGAAGGCAGTCCACCCCATTTAGCAGAATTCGGACTTAGCGGAGTTTGTGCGAAGATGGTGCCCCTCATTTTTCCATGACTTTTCCAAACAAGTCTGTGCATGTGCAGATCCTCAGTGTTTACCAGAATCTTTATGCTTAATCTTTAGGTGTTTTTGCTTAAAGGACACTACAGAGTCATGTGCCCCCCCCCCCAGGTTACTTATCCTACTGATTGGATCTAAAAGATAAACTTTATCTCAAACTGCTGGTGCAATAAAAGCCTGACGAGGCAGGTAATTGGGGCTGTCTGGTTCCTTTAGCCAGGTAGTCCCTTAGCCCTCTCTTTCATAGAGAACCTGTGTTGGAGTAATCATTCATCCATCACTCAGGGTTTCCTGGTCAGCCTTGGCACAGCTTTTACTCAATCATCATAATTCCTATACTACTAATAATATCTCTGTTCATCTAGGCTGCATGAAACAATAAAAAGGATAAGTTATATATGCACATGTACACCCACATATACCACACATGAAAGTGCATGTCTGGTGTTGAAGGACTATATGTATGCTTCTTCTTACTTTTAAGATCCTTATTTCCATAACATTTTTCTTGTTTTTAATATTTATTAAATGTTTTGGGGTGACATTGGTTAATAAAATTTTATAGGTTCCAGGTATACAGTTCTATAATACTTCATCTGTATAGTGTTTACCATCCAAAGTCAAGTTTTATCCCCTTTTACCTCACTGCACCCGCTTTCCCTTTTGGTAATCACCAGGGTGTGGTCTATGTCTATAATTTTTTTGCTTACCCCTTCACCTTTTACAACTAGCATATTTTGTTTCTTTGTTTATTCAAAATGTTGGTTTCACTTTAGACAAAAAGTAAGTGAAATATTTCCTAAAATATTTCAATAGCGCACAACTTTTTCACTGATTCCAATGAGTATTGATGTTCTTGCTGATCTTGCTAAAGAAAAATAAAATTTTATAAACAGATTGGCATTTTAAGAAAAAGTACTCTATAAACCCCATGTATCTGCAAACAAAATCCTCTAATTTTAGTGGAAGCTTTATTAGGTAAGTTAAAATCAAATCAAAGTTATTTACTTTAAAAAGTGCATAAATATAAAGTACTATTTAATTTAGTTTTCCAGATTTTATTAAAAACTTCTCTCCCATTACACAGAGCATATATGACAAAATCTATAAAATCGTTTCCTTCATTATTGTATGAAGCATGCGAATACCTCAAAATATATGTTATACCGAGCAATCCCCAAATGCTTCCATCAATACACCATATTTTGTACTAGGTTTCAAAAAGGTCATCTGTCTACAAGAAGAGAAAGACCTGCTGATTTTCATGCCTTGGCTTGGCATTAGCAGTCACACTGTCAAACATGGCCTTTAGAGAGAGTCTGACCTACTGGAAAACAGGTCTTTCAGCTGGAGCCTTGTGAAGGAAGCCATTTGATGGACAGGTCTAAAACAGAAAAATTCCTTTCCCTGCCTTCTTCTCTAAAAGATTCTTTACATGCCAATTTTTCACTCTCATTTAGAAAAAAAGAACAAAGAGTGAATATATTCATTCAGCAATCACAGTCATTATGCAAACTCATAAACTGAAATTCTTTAGAGCTCACCTATTGATCTAGTCTATTCTATTGTTCATTAATTTCAGGGTGATAAAAAGGGAAGCATTGGAATAGCAAAGGAAGACAATTGAACATCCAGGTTTGCATTCTGAGTGCTCCATTCATATTAAAAATGAGATTATCACCACTTTGAAAATCTTGGCTTAGAAAAAACACACACTATATAAAATAGATAAGTGAAGAGTACTATTAGAAAAATCTCTGCATAAAGCTGATCCTTTGATAAATATTTTTTCCTTGATTACTGGTTTGTTTTTTTAAATAAAATACTTCTTCTTCTACTCTAAAAATTAATAAACATACTTTATATGAGCAATTACCCATTTTTTCCACTTTTGGTATCCCTATTATATTAACAAAAAATATATTCATAGAAGTAGATGCAACAGAGGAAAATATACTAAGAGGATGAGTAAAGAGTATTGATAACTCTTCTGAGGAATTACTCTGTACCTGGTATAGTTGAGCAAATAAATGAGACTAGAATTGTGATTATGGGAACATAATGCCATATGAGAACATATTTTCATGTTGGGACTTTACACTGTGCTTAATATTGATAAGAATAATGGGATAGGAAGGAAATAAAGAAGAGATATGGGAGGGTCAGTGTCTGGACAATGGCAGAGAAGATGGTATCCAGAGCAAAAGTGAAGGATTTGGTCCTAAGTAGCAACACAAAACACCTTATCCACTTTAACAAAAAGAAGATAAGATATGTGGATTCATATGCAGGTGAGCTGGCCAATTTGCTATTGGAGTTATGTAGAGGTTCTATCCTGACAAACACTAGAATGGAAAGAATAGACAAGGTAGATAGATTTGCTGGAAGGGAGATATGTCAAATAATCTAAGAGTGTGATATAGAGTTCATGAGCGCTATATGAAGACTTCCAAGCATTTCATAGGCTCATCTGGAGTTTCTTTCATATAACTCAATGTAAATCTCTTGTCATGGACAACAGTTATTTCTATGTAGGCCAATCAAATGTCATTCTTCATCATACATCAATTCACATAGCTCTAAATCAAATCAGCATCATTATGTGGTCTTATGTACACATCATTTTACATTAATTTACTCCATGTAGCACAGTCTTCTCCCTAGTGTTTACATGGCCTGCTTCCTCTGGGTGGCCAGTTGCCTCCTCAAGTACCCCCTTTTTCAGAACTCTAACTTCCTGGAATAATATAGCACCGTCCCTCCAAACTTCCTTCCCTATCCCATTATTTACCATATGTTCCCTTCATGTTTAAACATGTATCGCTTTCTGGCATTTTATCTAACATACATTCTATTTATGTAGTTCATTTAGGAGATTTATGAGGGAAGAAATTTTATCTTTTTCATTCCTTATTGTAGCTTCCAAAGTGAAAAAAGTTTCTTTATAAACAGTAGAATCTCAAATACTCTTGCAGAATGAGTACATTTTCTGACAGCACCTCAGCATTTCTCTATTATAAGACCAAGTCAATTATTTTATAAAAACAGTGCCTTTTATTTTTTACCTATAGTACATAGCTATGTATTATGCTTGTCGTATGTGATTTAGTGCATTTTATAAGAAGATGCATTGCACAAATGTGTTTAGTAGAAGCTTAAACGCATCATTTGATGGATTGTTGTTAGTATACTTTACCAGTATTCTCACCAACTGTAAAATGATTATTCTTTTTTTCAGAGTCACTACTAGAAAAGCCTTTAGTGAGTTACTTTGGTGAATAATGTTGTTATTGATATTTACTTATTTTTGGAATTTTTGTATTCTTTGACATTTTATTTGTATGTTAATTCATGTATGCACATCTGTATTTATGTTTATATTATGTGTTTATGAGTATATTTGCATATATCAGTATGTCTAGAGCTGCTGATAGCAGATATCTTTTCATCATTGCAGGTAGCATTAGATATAATTATTCTCCCTGAGAAAAGCTAATACAATACCACATATCAGCTAAAATAATCTAGTCACAGGATCCAATTGATGCCTGCTAATTTTCATGCACTAAAACAAAAAAGGGTTGAGTGAGTGGATCCATTAATAGATACTTGTTGAATAATGGATAAAAGTAAGAGGTCTTAGCTGGTAAAATATCATACAATTAATCCCCCATTCCCTACTGAACCTGGCATGATTATTATATTATAGCTTTCTTTGCATCAAAGTTTCACAAATTCTATTTCTTGTTCTAATAGCTCTCTTGGTTGTTACCATATTTTCTGGCGTATAAGATGACTGGGCGTATAAGACAACCCCCTACTTTTGAGAAGATTTTCCTAGGTTAAAAAGTCATCTTATATGATGGAAAATATGGTATTTTAATACTAGAGGCCTGGTGTACAAAATTTGTGTACTTGAGTGGGGTCCCTCCGCCCAACCTGTGTCCTCTCACAGTCTGGGACCCCTTGGGGGATGTCTATCTGCTGGCATAGGCATGCTTCCCTGGGGGATCAGGCCTAAGCTGGTAGACAGACATTCCTCTGGCAGCCCGGGAGTCCTCAGGGGATTTGCATTTGCCAACAGGGAGCAGACCTAAGCTGCAGTTGGACATCCTTAGTGCTGCTAAGGAGGAGGGAGAGGGCCCTGCCATCACCGCTGTGCTGGCAACCATCAGCCTGGCTTGTGGATGAGCAGAGCTCCCCATGTGAGAGTGCATTAACCACCAAGAGGAAGCTCCTGCATTGAGCATATACCCTTGGTGGTCAGTGTGTGTCATAGTGACCAGTCATTCCCAGTTGTTCTACTGTTAGCGCCAATTTGCATATTACCCTTTTATTATATAGGATAGAGCCTGGTACATGGGTGAGGGCTGGCTGGTTTTCCCTGAAGGATGTCCTGGATCAGGGTGGGGGTCCCTGCTGGGGTGCATGGGTGTGGGGCTGTTGGCCATTTTCAGGTTGGCTACAGCTGCAGGCTGGAAGCAGGTATCTGGGACTTATTTATCTTCTATAATTAAAACTTTGTAGCCTTGAGTGGAGCTCGGGGCCAGCAGCGCAGGTGGGAAGCTTGGCTTCCTCCATTGCTGGGGGCAACCCAAGCCTTCTGCTCGTTCTAGCTCCATGGCCATCACCATCTTAGTTGGATTAATTTGCATATCTGATCCTGATTGGCTGGTGGACATGGCTTGTGCGTGTGGCTTGTGGGTATAGCAGAGGTACGGTCAATTTGCATGTTTCCCTTTTATTAGATTGTCTATACACTTCAATTAAAGGTGATTTATTCTAAACTTTAATGGTGTATATCCTTTAAAAATATATTACCTTTCTATTTTTTTTTTTTCTGTGATTCCTGGTTACAATGGTTCTATTGTCAAGTTTAAGCTGAGGACTCTATTTCATTTGCAAGTTTTCCAAACATACCTGGCTTATTCTGCTCAAGAACTGTGAAAGGTGTGAGACTTCATTCAAAAGCTAATAAGTTAGGCTGCAATAGTTTCTGACTCAGGAGACTCCTAAGACAGAGCTGCAGACAGCCCATCACTCACAGCAAATGCATGAGCCAGAGTAGCAGCGATTTTGTGCCAGTTACCTGAGCCCTGACTTACAGAAGCCAAAACAAAGAGGGCCAGATGCCGTGTAGTAGGTTGTGCTACAGGACGGAAACCTTGAGAGTAAGAGCCCAAAGCTTCCTAAAGGCGAAACATGCCTTCCCTTTGTTCCAGGAGGAAGCACCATCTCTACTCTTCAAGGTTAAAAGCAAACCTGCCCTTTGCTCTGGAGAGACACCTTCTTTTTACGTTTCAAGATTGCTTGCTCTTCAAATAGCTCTGAAAAGGTCACTTGGGACAAAGGGCAGTTAGTGTCTCTCTCCCGAGATGTAAACAAACACTGGAGATTCATGGAGAATTGTCTCCTGACACTTATTTTATCATGTTAGTCAAGATGCCCCAGTATAGTCTACGTGGGCTGTGATTCTGCACGTGCTGAAATCTGCCTCCCGAACCACTAAATGCCAAGGGGTGCCATGGAATTTACAGTTTGGCGTGCAAATTAAAATTCATAGAAAGTTTGTTTACTAAGATATAGAATGGTTCATCAACTCTCAGCCTTTGAATGAAAACTGCTGTGATCTGAGGCTGATAAGCAGTAAAGGATGGTCTTTTCTACCCTTGTTGGCTGATACATTTGTCATTTCTCCTGACAACAGTTAAACCTTTGAAAACAGAGCAATTGTTTCTTTAGAGTTTGACAATGAGGGTCAAAGCTTGGTAATAGATTTCATGTGTTTGTAATAGCTACTGTGACATATTGACCTAAATTATCATTGTGATAATAATGGAAGTAAAAATAGGTAAAATCTCTTTAGCATCTATTTTGTACTGAGCACAGTGTTCATTATTTTTTTAATGTCTTTTCTTTTTTTATTTCTAACAGCAAAATTCTCAGTTAGATAGTGTATCAGACTAACTTTTGAGAAAAATAGCAAGTAGCATAGAGGTGTTAAGAAACCATAGCCGAGGAATTCAAATACATACCTGCTGTCAAACAACCAGAAACGAGCAAAACAACAGTCGGCCTCTAGAAGGCACTTTGCAACCTCCGTGTTCTTTCCACACAGGAGCAACAATTCTGTAGTGTGGCCTCCAGATAAGCTAGAAGTAAACTCGCCAACCTAACACCTTTCCTAGGCAAGTAGAGTGGCAAGCAAATAATTCCAGGTTGGAAAGAGTCTAGTAGAGCCAGGATTGCAGGCTCATCTACGTCTCCCTGTAATCCTTTGGGCAGAGATTCCAAAAACTTTCAATTTAGAATTTAGTGGATTCTCCAAGGCTGTTCCCTGTGACATCCAGAGTCTATCTCACAAGCACCAGAATACTTGAGAAAAATTCTTCCGTTTTCCACAGTGTTCTAGTTAAAACTGTGCCTGCCACTCCACAGAGATTCAGAATGTGGCTAACATCCTGAAAGAAAAATTGACAGTATGCTTGGAGCCATTCAAGTCTCCAACATTGTCTATTTAGGCCAGGGGTCAGCACACTGTAGCCTGTGGGCCAACCCAGCTCACGGACATTTTCTACGACCTATGAGCTGATAATAGTATTTAGATTTTAAATGATTTGAAATAGATGAAAAGAACACTATTTTAAATTATAAAAAAATTAAACTTTCAAGGTTCACAGATTTAGTGTAAGAGCCACAACAATACATTTATATATTGTCTAAGGGTACTTTTGCTACAATGCCAGAACCAAGTAGTTGCCACAGAAAGTGTGTAGTTGCAAAGCTGAATGTATTTATCCTCTGGCCCTTACCAACAACAAAAATGACTATCCCTTGTGCAAGTCTATAAAATCTCCAAAAGTTCTGGCAGTTTCTATGTCCCCTTACAGTGGCCCTCTGTCCAGGCATATCCCAGACTCTCACTGAACGCTTACAGAAAAAACGTGATTTCCAGTTCTAAATTCATCATTCACGATTCTCACTCCAAAATCATTGCCCCTTACATCTGTTATGATTTTTTAAACTGATATACATATTTCTATTTTATCTATATTTTACCATAGAAGCAACCATATGCCGTAAACTACTCCCATCTATTTGCATGTAGAAGACAACTATTCATTTTAAAAGCTGTGCAATGGACATGTTTCACTTTGCTTATTTTAGAAAGTAGGAAGGAGTGGAAAAAGTAAAAGTTGAAAATACTTGGGTCACCAGAGAGCTTCTGGTGAAAAAGAATAGCAAACATGTTCTAATTCAATCTCTTCTTTTGCAGGTTAATAAATCGTGGCTTAGAGAGAAGTGTGAGCAGTTTGTCAGGATCTAGCTTTAAATTTTGTAGTTAAGACTGGAGTCCTAAACGTCTGACTGTAGAAGACTTTCCACTATTGCCTTCTGCCCTCTGTGTGACCTTCACTGTACATGCACATATGGGTATATGTGTTTAGTTGCAGTGTTAGGCTGTGTGTGTTTGTGTGTATACATTTTCTAAGACCTATGTGTATTCGTGCTACTGACACAGAAAATGCCCTGATACTTGAAGTTATTAAAAGTTATCTTTCAAAATCTTTGTCTCTGTTTTTCCTAAGAGAGAACATGGTCTTCTTGCTTGTTCAGTGCAATGAAATCACCAAGGATGTTTTTAGGTCAGCGTAACCTCACCCAAAGTGATTTAAATATTAATTTTATAGTACAAATATAATCTATCTTTCTTTAAAAAAAGAGAGTTAATGAGAACAATGTTGATCATTTCATTGTGCTAGTGTCACTGCAATCTAGATTTTTATTCATGGCATCGATTAAGAACAAGTTTACCTAAAACTTACCAAAAAAAGTTTTTAAAATTTTTATTCAGCCTTTATCATTTTAAGCATAGTTTAACTTTTAACATTAATTGCATATGCTTATACTATGTTTGTCTCTATATTGTTATCTAGATAGCTATAGACTGGCATATTCATATAGAATACAGTGGAAGCACTAAAATAAATACATTTATTATTGTAGAAGCTGACCAAAAGCTTAGACCAAGACTGAAGCACACCAAATGTATTTTATACCCAACCTTCTCATTAGCACTAAATAATATCAACCAAAATTATTAAGATGAATGTATTTTGGCATCCAAGAGAGGTTTATCATACTATCATTAATAACAGAATTAAAATATATTTATATATTCACTAAAATTTTCAGGTTTTTCCCCCCATAAAATATTATGCAATTAAATATTTCAGCTCTACATTTTCTATTATTAGAATGTATTGCAGTAGGACAGAACTCAGGACGAGGTATAATTAGAAAATATTTATTTTGTTATTGTTCTCATTCTTACTGACCTTAGTAATCACTAATAAATATTTAAATAATGGTTTTCAGACTTAGCCACATATTTGTTAGTTTTATGCTAATATTGATTTTCTGCAGAGGTAAGCATGCTATCAGCATGGTTAAGCTTAGTTGGAAAACAATTCTCCACTACTTGCTACTTCCATTGTACTGACTTGTAATATACTGTTATTAAAACTGACCATTTCATTGGTATTTGAATTTCTTAAAAATGTTTAACAAAAACTTCTGAATAGAGTAAAATAAATTATTAGTTTACAATTCCTGTAAAAGTTTTTGGTGTCTTCATCTGGCAAGTATTTGGAAGAAAACAAATATGAAATTTTCTTTTTGATTTTTGGTGTTCTTGGACTTGGAAAAGACAGAAGAAGTGAAGCAGGGGGCAAATCTGATGCAAGGAAATCCCCAAACATAATATGAAATATGCACACAAGATGTATACAAATTTGGAACAAACATGTACATTCTTAAATTTATTTGAAATTTAGATCATTCTTTCCCAGAGTCATGAGCTTGGTTTCAATCATTTTCAATTAATATAACTTTTTTTGGTGAATAGTTTAATACTGGGCTGAGTATGCAGTAAACATTCACTGCAGAATTAATCGAATACATGAATCGATGCAAATTTTGAAGAGCAAGATAAACATAAAGTGCTAATGGAGGATTCAGAAGTAACAAAGCAACACTTACAGGTTTTGATTTTTGTGGCACCTTTGAAAAAATACATATTTTTGTTGATTTCAGAGAGAAAGGGGAAAAGAGAGAAGATAGAAGCATGCATGATGAGAATCGTACATTAGCTTACTCCTGCATGCCTTCTCCTGGGGACGAGCCTGCCGCCCAGGCATGTGTCCTGACTGGGAATCCAATTGCGACCTCTTAGTTCAGAGGTCATTGCCAGTCAAGCTGTGGCATCTTTTAAATGATTGTTATGTGTATAATTCAGAAGAGGCTAGTTATGTTACTGTTAAGAATAATAATCAAAACTTAATGGCTTAAGACAACACAGCTTTATTGGTAGCTTATACTATCTGTCTGACATGCACCTATGGGAGCTTAGTGTTTCAGATGGATAAAGGGTTCATCCTCTCATGTTTCCTTGACTACCATGGAATGGCAATGACCAAGTTGCAGGATGCAGCTAGCACTTGCTGTTAAAAGCTGCAGTCCAAAGTTTGGTCCACATCTACATCCAGGAATAGTCACACAGTCTCATTTAACTTTAAGAAGCAGGAAGGTTATTATTATCCATAGATGAGTGAGGACATGTGATATTTTTCTTTTGTTGACTGGCTTATTTCACTTAGCATTATGTTCTCCAGTTCCATCCATGCTGCTGCAAATGGTAAGAACTCCTTCCTTTTTACAGCAGCATAGTATTCCATTGTGTAGATGTACCACAGTTTTCTAATCCATTCATCTGCTGATGGGCACTTATAAACTGGTGAACAAAAATAGATACAGAGGCAGAACAGCATCAAACAGACAGTCAAATTATAGCAACAAGGACAGGGAGGGTTGGGTGGGTGGTAATAGATCAACCAAAGGACTTTTTTACATGCATTTAAGCATAACCAATGGACACAAAACACTGGGGGGTAGGGGAGGCTGGGGGAAGGGCAGGGGGAAAAAGAGATATATGTACTAATCTTTGTAATACTTTATGTAATAAAAATGAAAAAAAAAGAAGCAGAAAGGCACAGATACTTATATGTAAAGAGGAAAGGGAACTGGATATCAGAGAGAATGGTAATGTCTGCCATAGTGGGACATTATCTAAATCATGGGCGATATGGCACAACCAATAGCTAAGAGCTCTAGAATTTATTGGGAACCGAGCAAAGCAAACAAACACACAAACATAAAAACTTCTGGCCATCTAGTCAAATAAGAATCCTCTAGTCTGAGAGTCCTCTGTTATTAATTATTAGGTTAATGGATTTGGACTTAACACAATAAAACACAGAGAATAGATTCTTTAAAGTAGCGAACAAAAGGATAAAAATATAAACCATTATTATAAATGTCTGTTCAGTGCTTGATAACTCTGGCACTTTTGCTTTGGGTAACTGGAGTGGGAGAAGGGAGAATGACAATAAAAAGAGCCAACAGGCTCGTTACAATAATTCTGGTAAAGAGCAAGGTTTGGATTTGACTTGTAATTTTGCTGAGCAAATGCAAAAAGAAAAACAAACAAACAAACACAGGAGAAAATCTAGACCTCTCTATGGAAGGAGATACCAAGAACTTGATACTATATTCAATTTTAAAGGACAGAGAGAAATTTAGAAACACGATCCAAGCTATACATTTTAGGGACTGAGAGAGAGTGTGTTTGTATGTTTATACATAAGCACAAGAGAGACAAGACAAACAAGGCACTCTAAAAACAAATCAGAGCATTTGAACTTCCCTATCAGTGAAAAGCATACCAAAATAGAAATAAAGCAAGACACACAAGGCTTCTCTCTTCGTCTTGGAATAGCAATGCGAAATTAAGAGTGACAAAATTTTGTATTCATGGATGCTATTCTGCTTTGAAATTTACTCATACACCCGGATATGTTAGAAAGGTAATGCACTCTGTAATGTGGTCTTTACAATGCACAGTGTGACTGGCATGGTTTAAACATAGCGTTTAGTTATAATATTACCCCAAATTATCCTAGCAGGGAGAGCCGAGGCAAACCACCAATTCTGACTCCACATGTATTCCAGATACAGAAAAATGGATAAATTGGCTGCTTTTGTGCTCTCCTTGCTGCTTGTCTTTACAAGCAGTGAAATTGTGTGGATGGCGTTTCCAGCTCCTGAAGAGACTTCTGGTGGAAGGCTGCGGGAGTGAGCTCCCCAGGGGCTGCCCCGGAGCTGAGCAGTCATCATGCTGAAGAGGGTGGTGTAGGTTACAAGGTAGCAGGTGGTTTTTTAAGCACCAAGCTCCAAGGGTCTGAACATCAGTGGGGAAAGGTAAAGACTCCGAATTGTGGACATTCTAGGAAAGATTAATTTGGCTCTTCAAGCAGCTGTTACTCAAAGAGTTACCAATAGGTTTCAAAGAGTTCATTAGGAATGCTTTTGCAGGCCTCTACCTCTGTCACTGCCTGATCTTCAGTAAGTCACTTAACCGGTCTGTGCCTCTGATTCTTTCTCTGACAATGGAGACAGTGTTAAAAGATCAGAGAGAAAGTCAAAAGATCACCCAGGTCTCTCCTCGCTTTAGGATGTACAGTCCCGAGTTCCACAAAGGCCTCTAACTACATAGTGCGTGCTGACCTATACGTATAATAAATCGCCTCTGTAAATCTTTAACCTTTAAAATCATGGCCACTTACATCCTACCTATACATTTAACACCATTCAAGATCCTCAGCCAGCTCTGCTCTGACTTGGAGATAACAATTTAAGAAGCCCTTGATCGGTAATGCCTAAGTATCAACTACCTATCTCTGCGGGTGGTTATGAGAACTGAATATTAGTGTATTAGAGTTCTTGACCTACTGCTGGACGGATACCTAGTGTTCAGTACTTATTACTGTTGCTGGGTGTACTGACTGCCATTGACATGGCCATGGTGCTAATGATGTGATACACTAATTCCTTGGTGCCAGTAATCAGTATTGTAGTTTCTTCTTCCCACTGTGTAGCACTGTTCTGTCACCTTGCTTCTCTTTTGTGTCTTGGCTTTATTTCTTGTGTTTGCTTCTAAGCTTGACAACTCCTCAGCCTTTCAAGGAACAAAAGATCTTGGCAAGAGCTCTAGGGTGTGTGGTGTGGTTGGACCCCTGCTGCGGCTCTCCTGATGCAGGCAACCGCGGGGAACCTCTGTTAGCTCTTCCCTCTGCTGCCCCCAGCACCACATCTCTCTCACTACACCTGGCCTGTTTTTGTGATCTCCACTGAAGCAACTACTAGATTTCCTAATTTCTGAAAAATGTAGGAAATAAGAGAGAGGGCAGAATACCACCTTTCATGTGGATGATATTGGAGACTATGGGTTTAGGTAGAAGACAAATAAACTCGCTAACATGGAGACTCAGAATTAGATAAGACCATGTGGGATGGAATTAAATTGAAGGGCACAGTGTGAGGCTGAGCCCAGGACACCCTGGTTTTTCCTTTAATTTGCCAGTTAGACAACTGAATAAACATGTGGAAAAGATCAGACTTGTCCTTAAGAGTAAAAAGGTCCCCTCATTTGGGGAAATTAGAAATGAGCAATAGATATCCTCTTTATGTATGTGCCTGACATCCTTGCTCTCTCCTGTCTGCACTTTCCTGTGTAAGGTCTGATTTCTTAGCCACCTTCGGACAAAAGCCTTTAATAGTTATGAAGGTTTTCTGTATTTTATTTGGGGGAGTAGTAACAGAGTAATACAAGCTCTCTATAAAACTTTTACTTTTTTAATGGAGTTCTATATTACAAGATTGTGTTCATAATATAAATTTAGCAAACATAATATTTGGTGTTAATTAAAAACAGACTCTAGAGAGAGAGATGCTGAAAGTGCAATGTTCACCCTTAAGACAAAATAAAAGCATTTATGAACAAAAGATAGGTCTATGTGAGTCATTCTGAAAAGGAAAGAGATAGAAAAAATAATTTTCTGAGTATGGGCCTTAATTTATTATTTGTCACCGTTACCTATGTTATGATCATCTTCTTTAAAATACATGACCCAGGGTCTCATCGCTGCTGCTTCTTTGTCTCAATGTTATGTCCTCCTACAACTTCTCTTTTTCATTGTTTAAGACAGTGCTGCTGGCCACCATCAAGCATTTTCCAGATTTGGATTCATTAAAATATTTTAATAGGGCTGAAAAATATTTCATTTTGAAGTGTGTCCTAAGGGTTCTACAGAAACCAGTAACAAATAATAAATTAACAGAAAAGGAAATTAACATAATGTCAAGCAGTAAAACAATGCAGATAAATTACATGGGCTTCATCTCTAGCAATTATGAGTTAGAAAAATAGAACAGAAAACTTGACAGGGTCTGCTTTTTTTGTTTTCCCTGCTAGAATCTCAGGGGCTGTGTGGTGGTGACAGTGGTGTCTATGTGTCTCACTTGAAAAGGTATAGGTCAATTCTATTCCTGCAATTGTGTTCTTTCAAGCACAGTTATAACCATTACCAATGTTTAAAGTTGCTCCAGAGGCACACAGAACTCTCATTGATCTACACAATCTTAATAGGCAGCCTTCACTGAGAACTTATATTGAGCAAAACCTGAGCTAAGCAGTTTGTATGGGGTATCTCACAACCTTGCCAAGATTCTGTAACCTAGGTTTTATAGTATTAGCCCCACTTTATAAGACATTTTAAATAAAACAAACCTGAAGTTTAAAGAGGTTATGTATTTTTGTGTAAGAAAAGTACCACTAGAAGTAGTCAAAGATAACATTTTAAATTCTTACTTGTCTGGCTCCTTAACCATTGCCATAGATTTCAAATTTATTCATCAGGGCATGAGCACAAAAGAGAGTAGAGAGAAAATACTTTTTAATTTACCTCATCCATTTATATTTTTACTTTTGTGTATGTTTTAGAACACAAATGACATTAGTAAAGTATTATATACTAGTGATCTGGTGCACGAAATTCATGCATGGCGGGGGGGGGGGGTTCCCCCTCAGCTCAGCCTGTACTCTCTCTAATTGGGGACACTTTGGGGGATGTCCGACTGCCGGTTTAAGCCCAATCCCACTGTCGGCTCCTAACCACTCATCTGCCTGCCTGCCTGATCACCCCTAACTGCCCTCCCCTGCCAGCCTAATCTTGCCCAGTCTCTGTCTCTGTTTTTCTCAGCAGTCCTCCAGGCCTCTCAGCTTCCCCGTCTCCCTCTTCCTCTTTGCTGGCTGGGAGAGGGCGGGGCCAGGGGGGGCTACTCTACCCTCTGCTCACCCTCCCTTCCATCTAGGCCTCTTCAGGGCCAGTCTGTTTTGTTTCCTCATTCTGAGAGAGACTCTGAGAGTGAGCTGGGAGGGAGGGAGAAAAGGGAGAAAAGACTGTGAGCTGGTGGGCGCTGTGTTATGTCTGTGCATGTGTGTGGTTGTGAGTGCTGACCCCACCTCTCCCACCCCCATCTCTGCTGCTACAAGTCCCCACCCACCAGAGCCTGCTGCATGTGCAGACTGAGCCTTAGGTCGAGCCTCGGGTTGTTGTGGATGTGACGGTCCCAAGGTTTTTATATATTGGGATTATTTTAATTGTTATTTATATGGATACATGATACCCTCCAAGGCTGGCTCTGGTTCAGTTGTATTTGCAAAAGTAACAAAATACGTTTTTTTATATTTAACCCTACCTCTTTCTGTTCGTTCACTTTCGCACATCCTCATTTCCTTATGCACCAGGTGCTCCAGATATTTGCTGTCTCATAATAGTCTCCTTTTAAGTTCAGGTTTCTCATTTCTGCTGTATTTCCTCTATCACAATCATTAGGTTTGCCCGGATTACATGGACTATGTTGAGAACTTTAGGAATGCATGTTTTTGAGTATTGCTTTTACTCAGCAACATTGTTGAAATTTAATAAAACATACATTTTAAACACATGCTATTACATTTATTTTTTTTTTCTTTAAACTAGGGATTATCCAAATGCTGTCTTTAATATACATTTTTTTCCAATAAGTATTTTTTAGCATTTTGAATGTGAAATTTGATGATTTCCATGTGACAACATAATGATCTTTTAGCATAAAAGCATTCATGCTTTGGCAAAGATTCAAAAAAGGATATTCTTAACCATAGTTCTTGCATGGTAGGAAGTAACTTCCAATATCATAAAGGTCTTAGAAAAGGCCTGAAATCACTTTGAAAAAATCAATGTGCTGTCTGTTTATACTAGTTGTGAAAATGATCACCAGGCTAAAATGAAAACAACAGCTAGATATTCTATATATTTTTGTTCCTGTGAGCATCTCCCTACTTAAATCCCTTTCTCTTGAGGGATACTGAATATATGCAGTGAAGGCAGACTTTTTCTGCCTTGTCTGTGGAGGAAGAACACTATGGAGACTCTGAAAAACGGACGTACAGGACATGTGTGAATTCCGTTAGGATCTGGTAGGATTGTTAAATTATTTGCAAAGTTTGATTTGTATGCAATTCTATTCATTTTCTTTTTCAGTGATGCACATTTTCACTGTCATGCTTTCAGATGACATCAATGCTACACTGATCATCTCAGTAAGCATTTGATCCTCGCGCTCTTGAAAGCACCGAGAGAGGAGACTCAGAGGACTAATGGAACATTCCCACATGAGGCTGTGCACACACCAAAGTCTATTCTATGATATGTCAAAAAATCAGACTACAGAGACAAGCATAGAATATTAACTCTCCGTAACAGGATGAAAGCAATACACTTGGTGAGATGTCGAATATTATGCATTAAGTACACACAGTGAGTATGTGGTGAATTACAATAGAAGCCTGTTTGAACAGGCTTCAATTGTTCTTATCAGAGTTTGTCGGTATCAAACTATGAACTACATTAATCCTTAGGTATATGCAAGCCACTTAATCTATTCTACTGCTGTATCTTCAGAAAGATTAATTTATTCTCTCAACAGATTTAAAGCATCAAACATTTATTCTGACACAGTCATACTTTTATTACTGAGATGAGTAAGTCTTTTACTTTTATGTCTCCAAAAAGAAATAGGCAATTTTTAACTCACTTCAATTCCTTAAAGAATTATCCCACCTTTTTTTGTGTTGGAACCGTTTATCATTAAAAAATAGTGTGTGTGGTTGTGTTACATAGGTGTGTCTAAATATATTAGAATGAAAGAAAAAATGATTCTGTGCCAGTATCTCTAACAAAAATAGACTTTTCTGTTTTGCTTACTGAGTGAGAGGTTAATTATCTCCAATTTTCAGGCAACTGCAATTTAATCTATTCAATATACTGTGTTGAGCACAAGTTTGTACCCATGATATTTTATAATATCCTCCTTTTGTTGCAACCTTTCCTGTCACTACATATATTATACACAAAAGAAGAATGATTCTCCACCTAATTACTGATGTGCTGGTATGGGACTAATCAATAAAAAACAAACTTGGACAATATGAAGACAGAGAGAAACAATAGAGAAGGATTTATTAGTAAATGGAAACTATCAGTATTTGTTGGTATAAACATTAGTTATTTTGGAAAATATGATTTTATTTATTCAATGTTCATCTGAATTAGCTTTAAAAATCAGAATTTATGTAGGAAGTAAAGGGAACACAAGCAAAATTATAATTTCAAAACATAAATTATTCCATACTTCTTGGGTTTTGAAATAAACTAAATAAACCCATTGCACACAGACTCAAAATTATATGTTCTGAACACAAAGGTTTTACTTTTTTTTTTCACTCAAGAAAATAAAATCATTAAAATGCATGTTTCCAAAGAAAACGACAGGGTCTGTTTATAGCAAATATTTTTAAGATAAACATTTTGGGGGACTTGGAGGGCTTCTTTCATAGAAAAAATGGAATAGCCAAAATCTAAAGGTAAAGATTCTTCAGTCTTTTATAGAAATGAATCTATAACTGTTAAAGGCAAAACTATCATATGTCAATGGGAAATACTAATATAAACTGGTAGAGAGTTCTACTGATCTTTTACAAATCCAAGTTTATTTTAAAATGTTATATATTTTACAATTAGTGAATGAATATTGATATATAATTATTAACTAAATTTATACTTTATTCAGGTTTCTATTATTTTTACTTAATATCCATTTTTTTCTTGTCCAGGAGCTCATTCAGATCACGTTACATTTAGTTGTCTTTCCATTCTCTTAATAATGTCTTTTTCACAGAATTTAAAAAAAATATATTTTTTTATTGATTTCATAGAAGAAGGGAGAGAGACAGATAGAAACATCAGTGATGAGAGAGAATCATTGATCGGCTGCCTCCTGCACACCCCACCCTGGGGAATCGCTGACCGAGCCTGCAATCCAGGCCTATCAAACCATGACCTCCCAGTTCATAGGTTGATACTCAACCACTGAGGCAAGCTGGCTGGGCCTTCACAGGAGGTTTTTTATTGTATTTAAGTCCAATTTAACAGTATTTTTTCTCATAGATCATGATTTTGTCTTTTAGCTAAAAACGTATTGTTGTACAATGAGACACCATTCCACGTATGTACCAGCTGACTATAATAATCATGTTAAAAAAATTATAAGTGTAAAATGGTTCAGCCACTGAAGGCTCTGCCCATTCCCTGGAAAGTAGAATTTAAACAGAGAATTTCATATGACTTAGGAGTTTCACTTATAAGTGTAAACTCAAAAGAATGGAACACAGGTACCGAAACAAATATGTGTACACTAATGCCCCTAGTAGCAATATTCACAATATCAACCAGTAGATGAATAAACAAAATGTTTCATATCCCTGTAATGAAATGTTATTAATAATAAAGGCAAATGAGGTGCTAATACAGGCTATACCATATATGATTCTTGATAACATGCTAAGTGAAAAAAGCTGAACATAAAAGTCACATTTATATGAAAGATACAGAAGAAATGTATCAATAGAAACAGGAAGAAAATTAGTGGTTTCAGGTGAATGGGGAGGGACATCTTAATGTGCACAGGGTTTCCTTTTGGGGTAATGAATATATTTTAGAACTAGCTAAAAATGTACTAAGTGTTACTAAACTTTAATATAGTTAATATGAAATGTGAATTTTTTTAAAAAAACTCATTGCTGAATGCAAGATCATCTAATTATTATCTTATGTTTAATTAAGAAATTTTATAGCTTTGTCTATTTTAATGAGTTTTAAAAGAAAATATATTTTAAATAATTTTTAATCTACATATATTTTAGAGCAACTTTTCTTTATTATGTAATAATATAATTGTGTACATAAAAATTAAAAACACTAATGCATTGAGAATTTAATAGGATATATTTTGTATATATTGATTTTATTTTTCTCTTTCTTTATTCTCATATATCCTTGTTTGTTTTTATAATAAATAATTTATGAAGATTTTTAAGTAAAAGATGAGCTTAAAATGTAATATAACAATAAAAACAAGAAACTAGTTACTATATGATGCCTGTTATGTATTAAAATATAAAGAAGTGGAAGTTCTTTTGAGTAGTATAATAAAAGGTGGGTTCAACAATATTTATTGAATTAAAAATTATACATCTTTTACATCTACCTAATTATTGCATCTGTATTACAAACATACAAAATTCAAACTCTAATAAATTACAAAGAAATTTGTTATAAAACTTTATAAAAGAAATTCAAACCTATGTGAAGTATCATTTTTCAGCTTGACTGTTTTCTTTGAAACACAAAAAACAACATTATAAATATGCAATGCATGCTCAGAGGGAAGAAAACAGAATATACTTTTTACTTATATTGGGAACCAGGAAATTCATCTTAGAATGTTGGTGTCATTCTCAATGAGGTATATTAGAAAAAATTGACTATTTAATTTTAATATTATCCATTAGCCACAGTTTCATATTTAATATTGACCTTTAAATCTAAAACTAAAATGTTGCAGTTTATTGTTTGGATGGACACCTAACGTCATTAAAGTTAGAAAAGAAATAACCAGAATAGAAGCAACGCCAAACAAAGAGCATGAAGGCATTAGTAATATCATCAGACCTACATGCTTCATCGCCTTTCAGCCAGAACTGGTGGTCCTTCACTGGAATGAATCAGCTAGTTCACTGGGTGACATAGCCTTCACCAAATACGTTTTATGATACTGAGATATCTGGGGTATTAGTATATTTGATCCAAACATTTGACATCTATCAAATGTTCAGAAGTCATAAAGATGCTAATGTACTAATTAAAATATGACGTTAATGGTGATACAGGTTCTGAAGAAGACTGTTCCATCGTGTACAGAGAACAGAACACTTCCAGGAGAGTAAGGACAACTGGTCTGTGAATGCAGATGAATGGCTAAGGAGCTTCAACAACAGGAGAAACTGCAAAAACTTCCACCTGAAATCAAGATCTCAGGATACCTTAGACTTTTCAGACTGATGTTCCTTGTAGAATTGCTTATTGTGAAGCATTTTCTGCCATGTGGAGCCTAATGAGAGCCTTACGTAGTTCTTTCATTCACTCGGCACCAGGCTGACCTGGCACAAATCATATACCATGACCCATGGGAAACAACTTTGCTGCCTGGAGCCCTGACCATCTTCACTGTTTCCTATGCCAGCTTCCCATTACAACTCCTAGGTCATTCCATATGGTAGACTGGTTTCATTGCTAGAGTCTGAACAGGGAATACACAATGTCTTAAGCAGTGATCCACTTTGATCTGAGTAAAATAAGAAATGGCTTTCCTGTGTTCCTTCCTCTCTTCTCTATGTTGTTCTCTGGCATAGGCACCTCACATCGGAGGCTCATGGTAGGAGAGTGTAATCAAACCCATAATACCTATTTCTAATTTCTCTTCTTGCTCCAAACTCAACAACTGCTGCAGTTTCAGAAACAGTCAATCCACACCATTCCTTCTTCCTGATTTTAGACGAACAAAACGATGAAATCACAGGTAGAGAGAATTCCCTTATAAAGAAATACTTCCCTTAACCATCTCAGTCTGTGAATACTAAGATTGGATTGACTTATTTGGATCTAATGTGGCGGCTTTCATTCGGGCACCTGAGAGCATTTCTCACCCCGAAACTCTGGGACCTTTTCTGAGAACATATGACTACAATAAAGCAGTCTAACCAACGTCTCCCAAGCCAGCACAAGGCCAAAGGTTCAGAAGTAGCAATGAGTGACCCCGATATTGAAGGTAGACGTGTCTGTCGTACCCCATATAGGATGGTAACCCACCAGCAGGGTCAGCTTTGCTAAAGAAGTAGGATTGAGCCAAAGAAAGTTTGCACACCTCAGTTATGTCTTCCTGTACTTTAAAAATAGGGGGGAGGGACAGGGGGATAAGTTAATGTTAAGTGGGCCACTTCTCCTGTCGAATAACTTGAATAGTTAACACAAACCTGACTCCGCATCTTCCAGCTGGACATGCGTAAGCAAGAACGAGCGAGGTGTAACCTGTGTCCACCGGAGGAAAGGAGCAGAGATGTTTGCAAAGCGGGCATCTGGAGCAGGTGTGTCACCGGCGCCTTCTTCCTGTTTGGGATACAGCTGCCCATGCCTTTGGCAGGCGGCTCGAGCCTGTGCCCCTCAACCCCAGTGATTTCGTCTGGCTTGGCTCCGGCTGCTGGCATGTCTGCGCATAAAGTGCCGACTTTATTTCGGCTCTAAAAGGCCTGAGTGTTGCCATGGAGCGTGCAGATGCGGTGCTTCCCCAGCCAAGCACGCTTCCCGGGTTCCAGGATAGCGCAGCTGCACCCATTGTGCCCATTAGCGGGGACATCCTGTAAATGTTAATCTGCTAAACGGCGGCACTGTCATGAGGTGAGCCAGGGTAAACAATTGCTGTTTTAATTAGCTAGTTGGTGGCCTGTAGATATGCCATTTTTTCCCCTTCAGAGACTAAGCTGTGTATTTAAAGCAACAATATTATTTATAAAAATGGCTACTCTGTAACTGCGTATTTAACAATGATTTGTGGAGTTTTCTTCTAGCTTGTGCGCTTTTTGATTCCTCAAAGTATTTTACGTCAGAAGTAGAAAATTATTTTAAGGTTAGGACTTCCAGTTCACCTGTTTCAAATGCAGATACTTGTTGATTCATTGTCCTTGAAGGCAAAATTTGTAGGTAATGTTTATATGCTGGTTCTTTCAAAATGACTCACATAAGCATACTCATTTATTCCAAATATTTAGTATAAAAATGGTGTTAAGATGAATGAAAAAAAAAGAATATCATTGGCCTAAAGAAATAAATCTTAAAAAAATTTAGGAATCATTAACAGTGATATTTGATATATTAATTGAATATTATAAAGATCTATTAGTAATCTATTTTACCAAATATCTGGTAATTATACATTTCACAAAAATTAAACATTTCAGCCATTCCTGTGATAACGTGAATATTTTCATCATCCTTAAACAGCTGTCCAACTAATGTAATGTAACCGAATTTGTAAGAAATTAAACCTCAGCTTGTTGCACGTGCTATAGATGGAGCCATAAGAGACTATCAGACAGAATGAAACATGATCATTTGAAAATGACTTTATGTGTATGTGTGCATTTACTTAATGACACTCAATTTTAATTCCTATTTGCTATGCTAATAATGCTTGTGTTGAATCTTTTATAACACAGTAAGCCAAACACCATTCATTTTTTTAAAAATTTAGTCTCGTTTTTTTCCTTTTTAAAGGTATGCTCATTTATTTACTTTCTTTTCTTTTTTTAAAAAAATATATATTTTTATTGATTTCAGAGAGGAAAGGAGAAGGAGAAAGAGAGAAAAAAAAATCACCAATGATGAGAGAATCAGTGATTGGCTGCCTCCCCCACACTCCCTACTGGGAATGGAGCCTGAAGCTCAGGCATGTGCCCTGACCAGGAATTGAACCCTGACCTCCTGATTCATAGGTTGTCGCTCAACCGCTGAGCCACACCATCCAGGCATCATTTATTGACTTTGTTAAGATAGGGGTCTTATATATGATGCATATGGTTTTGTGAAATTAAACATTAGAAAACATTCTTGCTTATGGCTGTTAGAAATAAGACTTCTTCTATCATCTCGAAAATTTAGTTAACCTTCTGTCCCACCTTATCAATGCAATTATCTGATACATATAAAGGTAAAATTGGTATAAGAATAAATGTATATTTGCAGTCTGCCTGAAATTTCTATCTGATTTGCACACTATAAGTGCTTCTTTGAAAGGTAGATGTGCTTGTAGTTTCCTCCGAGGAAAATTTAATGTCATACACTTCTTTCAGGCAGAGAAAATTTTCTGAACAGAATACTGAAGAACTATGGGCATAATGAAGTGTTCAGTTCTAAAAGTTACTGAACAATTTTAAAATGTCAGGACACGCATTATTCTGTTTATATTAAACAATCTGTCAGCCCAACATTTGTGAAAAATAACAGTGGTTTATTTGTTTGGTATTCCTAAATTTAACTCAAAATACCCACCCCTCTCTCCACCAGTCAGAGCCTGCTTTAAAAAAATTATTTAAAACCATTTAGTAATCTTGTATCACATAACAACTTATTAATGTTTAAATTAAGAGAGAACTAGTGATAAGGCTCTTACTTTAGACTTAATGGCTGTGTTCCCCCCGAAGTCATATGCTGAAATCTGATCCCAATGTAATGGTATTTGTAGATGGAACCTTTGGGAGGTGGTTAGGTCATGAAGACAGAGCCACGTGCATGAGATTCGTGCCCTTATAAAAGAGACCCCAGGCAGCTCCCTCATCCCTTAGTCCTGTGAGGACACAGCCAGAAGAATGCAGTCTATGGACCAGTAAGTGTGCTCTCACCAGACACTAATCTGTAGTCACTTTGATCTTGGACTTCTGAGCCTTCAAAGTTATGACAAATATTTTGTTGTGGTTTATAAGCCAGCCAGACTTCGAATTTTTTAAATAAGAAGACTGAATGGACTAAGACAGCTTAGTAATTCAAAGAGCAGTCAACCAAATTTAAAATTATGAATAGAAAGTAATATCATAAAGAAGGTTAATTTAAAAAGAAAATAGTCTTCATATGACATGTAGAGTCTACCCTATAGGCAGTGTGAATGTACACATACTAAATTAAAAAAACCTAATCTAATTCACCAAATGACCTTTTATAGTGTGAACTGCCTTGTTTCAGCTGATCCCTTGAGTGTAATTTTTCAAATCAGTTAATTAAAGATGTCTTGAGAGTTGTACTCTCATTGACACATCATATGAGGTAGATGCTGTGGAGGACACAGAGAAGGGTACATTAAAACACGGTGCTTGCCTTGCTAAACAGAAATCACAGAGAACAGAAAGAGGCCAAATGTGAGCAAGGAAAGCTGGCCAGCATACGAGGATGGGAGGAGTTAGAGTTGAAATCGTAATTAAACTTGTAAAGCTCATCATCTGCAAGGTACTATGTTCACATTTCAATTCACTTAATTAACCACAATATGTAAAATATGGTAAATAATTTAATTTACATTCATGTAAACAAAAATAGTAGAGAACCAACTGAGATTCACTTATAAAAATGTTAGTAAAACAAACAATCCACTGCCGACATTAATCAAGAAAAAAATAAAAGGTACAAGCACATAATACAGAGTGAAACATTTAGTGCAGATATTAAAATAATTATACTTGTACTTTGAATAATGTTATGTCAATAAATTAGTAAAATGATATAAAATAGATTTTTTAAGAACTAAAACCTATCAAAATGACACAAAAGAAAGACAAAAATCTCAGTTAATAGCCATTAAAAATACCTTGGTATTACTTAAAAATACAACCACAAATTATTCTGTCGAACCCATATAATTGTACTAATGATATCAGCCAAACTTTTATGAAAAATATAATTCCAGTCTTATCTAAGTATTTTTTAGAGAACAGAAAAATAAATCCCAGATACCTGCTTCCAGTCATCCTCTCTGGGAGCTTGGGTGGCTGGGGGCCGTGGCCAGCCTACAAACAGCCATTAGCCTCTCACCTAGGATGGCCACACCCTCATGAGGTGAGGGTCTCCACTGGGGGGCTTGGCAAGCCTGAAAACAGCCAACAGCCACTCACCCAGGCTGACCAGGCACCCCAGGGGTGACCCCACCCTGAAGGGGCTGTGGCCAGCCTGAAAACTGTCATTAGCCCCTCACCCATACTGGCCACACCTTTATGGGGTGAGGGTCCCCACTGGAGGGCTTGGCCAGCCTACAAACAGCCCTCAGCCCCTCACCCAGGCTGGCCAGGCACCCCAGCAGGGACTCCCACCCTGAAGGGGCTGTGGCCAGCCTGAAAGTGGCCCACAGCTCCTTAGCCAGGCTGGACAGGCACCCCAGCGGGAACCCCACCCTAATCTGGGACACCCTTCAGAGCAAACCAGCCAGCCCTCACCCATGCACCAGGCCTCTATCCTATATAATTAAAGGGTAATATGCAAATTGACCCTCACAGCAGAACGACTGGGAATGACTGGTCACTATGACACACACTGACCACCAGGGTGAGATGCTCAATGAAGGAGCTTCCCCCTGATGGTCAGTGCACTCCCACATGGGTAGCTATGCTCAGCTACAAGCCAGGCTGATGGCTGCCAGCACAAGGGTGATGGCGGGAGTCTCTCCTGCCTCCTCAGCAGTTCTAAGGATGTCCGACTGCAGCTTAGGCCTGCTCCCCACTGGCAAGTGGACATCCCCCAAGGGCTTCCAGGCTGCCAGAGGGATGTCTGGCTGCCAGCTTAGGCATGATCACCTGGAAAGCGGGCCTAAGCCAGCAGGTGGACATCCCCCAAGGGATCCCAAACTGTGAGAGGGCACAGGCCGGGCTGAGGTAACTCCCGAGTGCACAAATTTTTGTGCATTGGGCCTCTAGTAAGTGTAATAAAAATAAAATACATACCTATATTACATAAAAATTATCAAATGATTTAAGATACTAGTATTTATACAAATAATACCAATATAAATGAACAAAGCTGATACAAATATGGGTACATTTTATAAAGAAAATTATAAAAGATTTATAAGTTCTACATAAACTATGTAATTTACTTAGCAAACTATAAATAGGTCTACTTGTATCATTGCAATAAGTTGATAATATTAATGTTATTTAAAGTGTTCTCCACTAAAGACATATTAAAAGTATAAAGATAAGCTGCTACTCTTTGGAAAAATACAAAACTTATGATAGGCATGGATCAATATTGAAGATATATAAGATAATTAGAGAAATATGTAAAAAATAATCCAACAAAAAATTTGGCCAAAATATATGATTAAGCATATCACAGAAGATGCAGCTCAACAATAATGAGAAAATACAAGAGATTTTGAATCTCTCTATTTACCCTGGCAAGGAAAGAGAAAACACAGTTATACAGAACTTTCACAAAATTGAAATAAATTTTAAATCTAGAAGACATATAAAATGGCTCCATGAATATTGGCACAGACACTTTGAAGAGCAAAATGGCAATATCTGGCAAAGCTGAAGACGTGCTGATCATAAAACCCAGCAATTTTACAAACTGATGTCATTGTACTTGCAAAAACTTGAAATCAACTTAAAACTCACTAAGAGAAAATCAGACGTTATATTGTTATATACATGCATAGTTATATATTATGTTTATACTATATATTACTGGTGAAAAATTATATACACACTATATACTACATAGTACAACATATAATATATAAAATACATAGTAGTATATATGATATATACTTAATACTTACATATATATTATACTACATACACATAGAAAGATAGAATTTAACATACTACAAAGAAAGGATAAAATAAAAGTAATCACAATAATTTGCATTAAGCTAACAAATAGTTCACTAAAAATAACATAATTCAAGAGGATAAATTAGTAATGCCACTGTGACCATTTTGTGCATGTTATGCCAGTCAATTAGCAAAATAACATGAAATAGAGTTTTTAAAACCTATTACACTGACTCAAAAGAAAGACAAAAATCTCAGTGAGTTAATAGCCTTTAACAATTAGGTTAGTATTACTTAGATACTAACTACATGTCTGAGTCTCTTTGGGTACATTGATATGTAAGTCTATTGGATAAACATGAGAGGGGAATTACTGGACCATATAAACCGGGTACTTACATTTGTACTGAGGAAGTTGACAGTTTTACAAAGTGAGTGTTTCTACTTATAATCTCAGCATCAACATATAAGCATTTCAATTGCTCCACATCCTAGCAACACTCTCGGTGTTCTTAGTCTTATAAAATGCAGCCAAACCCGCCATCTGGAGCGTGGTCATAACCATGTATTTTCTGTTAGTCTGAATGTCACTGTGACCATCTAGTCATCCCAAAGCTCATCATCCCCCCCCCCCATTATGAGTCTTTAGAAACTGAAACTCACACTATTTACTTTAAATTTGTCCATATACAGTCTGAAAGAGCCTGACCTCTGGTTCCCTAATGGACCCATAACATTAGTTGTTTATTAGTTTAATTTATGAACACACTTAGGGCCTCACATAGTCCTGATCCCAATTTATACTCCATAAACACTTTTTTAAGTTCAACATCATTTTGTGGCTTTCTGTGATTTTCACAGTACAGACCTGTTATCTTAATTCTCTTTGTCAGTAAAATTTCTCAGTCTATTGCAAGCTCCTAACAAAGTAAAAATCTATCCCATATATCTGATTTTGGCTTTAATTCTTCCTAATGTTTTATATATATTCCAGGAACAGGTTTGTCATATGTGGGGACTAATATAGTAAGTTAATCTATAAGCCTGTTTTGGAGTTCTAGGAAATGAACTGGCATTTAATGAGTAAGTTCAGATCCTGCTGCACTAAAGCATCTGGCACTCAGTTCCTGAGGCACCTTATTGTTGGAATTTTCCATTCTGGTTTTACCTTGTATCTCTTTTTAAAGATATATTTAGATCAATAATGAAGTAATCTTTCTCTCTAAACCTTGCTTAGGGCCTTGAATTTCAAAAAAAAAATGTTTTTTTGTTGTTTACATTTTGACTTTTGCTTTGGCTAAGATAGAAATAGTCTGGGTTTTAGGAATGATTTATTATCTTAAATGCTAAAGAAAAATTACAAAGGACAAAATAATTATTTTATTTCCTATACAGTTTTCCACAATTAATTTAGACATAAGGCCTATTGAGAAATAACATGAAGGCTTTTGTAACTACAAAAATAAAATCACAGCCTCTGACTGTACCTGCAGATTTATAGAGGAGAAGTCAGCTGCTGAATTTTGAGAGTTCTACCTGCCAAGCAACCTCATTGATTGCCTTTATATTCTGCTAACTAATCCTATTGGAAATCATTATAGTTCATAAGTCCTAATATGAACATGTAACAGAGCAATGTTAAAATAAATAGGTCTCATGAACAGTAAGTAGCAGAATTTAGAAATTAATCTTTAAAATATGTGTTATTTAAATCAGGTTTTCTCATGTTGGGACTGTTAGGACCTCAAAGGGAAAAGAGCATTTTTTTCTCTCACTATTGTATCCTGCGTGTGGAACATAATGCCTAAAACTCAGTAAATATTAAATGAAAGAGTATTTAGGTAAAGAAATGAAATGAATAATGTAGTATGGCTTTAAATCTGACAGTAGCATACAAGATAAATGTGAATAGAGAAGCCAGAAGAATAATTAGATTTTTGTGGTGGTATTTTGAGTGTGAAATTGTTAAGAATCTTAACTAAGGTCACTTTATTGAGAACAGAAAGGAAAGGACATAATTACATGGTGAAATTGGCATCCTTATAATATCCTTTTATGGCTCACACCTCACTGAGGAAAATAACAACCTGAGCTACTAGTTTTGAGATACAGTGATCACACTGCAATTGCTTCACTGTTCTTTATTTTGTACTAGGGGCCCAGTGCATGACATTCGTGCACTGAGGTAGCGGGGGGAGCGGGGGAGTCCCTCAGCCCAACCTGCACCCTCTGGGAGCCCTTAGGGGAGCCCTCTCCAATCTGGGAGTGTCTGTCTTTGCAATCATATGAGTGAATTGTCTGAGACCCCAACCCAGTTTGATTTGTTGCTCACAACAAATCAAACTGGGTTGCTTCATTGGTGGAGATTTCCTGGAAGTTTTAGGATATCTTCCCTTTAATTTTTCTTAGGCACTCTGATTTTACTTATGTCTCTTATCTGTGCTTTCCCTCCATCCCCAACCATAACAGTAATTTGCTCCAGGCTCACTTTGCTCTAGTGTCTAGGAGATCTGTCTGCCACCAGAACTACTATTCTCAGAATTCCTGGTGCTCCCCACACTCTGGGTTTTTCCCGACCCAGGGAGCCACGTCCCCCTAAGCCTCTGGCTCTCCTTGCTCTGCTCTCCATCTGGTGACTGAGGGAGCCACATCACCCAAGCTGCCAGCTCTCCCACTCTGCTCTGTGTATGCAAATTACCCTCCATTTTTCTTGGGTTAATTTGCATACTCACTCCTCATTGGCTGGTGGTTGTGACTGATGGACATGGCTTGGGTGTGGCTTCAGCATAGCAGAGGGACAGTAATTTACATGTTTCTCTTTTATTATATAGGATGTACCAAAAGCAACTTAGTTTATTCATCACATCTTTACTCTGAACTTCCCAAAGGTTTTTTGGGGGGTTTGGGGGGGGAGGGGATTTTTTTTTTTTTTTTGGCAAGCAATCAACCATGAATATTTTTGTTGGTAGTGTGATTACAAATTTTCCAAAGAATTTATTGTGGCTACAAAATCAGGTGAACATAAAATTGAGATACAGCTCTAGTTTAAGTCATGTTAGTGTCTCCCTGCCTAACATAAACCCAGACCTTCAAGGAGCACATTAATTTATTTCACTTTATACCTGTAATTTCTTGGCATGGTGTGTTGCTTGCAAAGCACCTACAGTTATTTAAGGGAAGTAATATTTTGGGCTCTTAAGGAGTATTTTTCAAAGACAGCCAGACGGATAAGTATCTAATATGAGTTGAAGGAAACCATTTTCCTAATATCTGTGGGAGTTTGCATGGGAATTCATCATTATCATTATCTCTAGGCAGCGAGCTGAGCACCGGAAAAGCTGGATATTATTCACTCTGAAATCTTTGAGGGCATGCCATACATCACCTCGCTGCTTTTCAGTAGACTTTAACATAGGAATTGAGTGTGTGAGGAACAAGAATGGAAACAGCTTTCCATAGAGTTAGAAATCTTAATGAGTATCCTATATAAATTACTTTTCAGACATGAGGAAGTAAATATATATAGATCCACTTTACACCATATTGTTTAATGTGTTGTCAAGAACATTATAATTTTTTATAGTTAAAAGATAGATTTGGTTATACTGTTTTGCTATATAAATAAAATTCAAATATAATTTCCTCTCTGGTGTTCACTATTTAAAGTAGAGAAGCAATATTCAAATTTTCCAAATCTTAGTAACATTGTAAACTAATATGTTTTTGTTGTTGTTGTTGTTTTTAAAAATATATTTTATTGACTTTTTACAGAGAGGAAGGGAGAAAAATAGAGAGCTAGAAACATCGATGAGAGAGAAACACCAAGGCACATGCCCTTAACTGGAATTGAACCCGGGACCCTTCAATCCACAGGCTGATGCTCTATCCACTGAGCCAAACTGGTCAGGGCTAAACTAATATGTTTTGACAATAAGTTAGTTTGGTAAAGAAAAAACTGAGTTACATAAGCTTTTAAAAAAATACACTTTTATTGATTTCAGAGAGGAAGGAAGAGGGAGAGAGAGATAGAAACCCAACAATGAGAGATAATCATTGATCGGTTGCTTCCTGCAGGCTCCCTACTGAGGATCGAGCCCACAAACAGGGCATGTGTCTGACAGGGAATCGAACCATGACCTCCTTATTCATAAGTTAATGCTCAACCACTGAACCAAGCTAACTGGGCTAAGTAAGCTATTTGAACAACTTGCCTTGAATTTGTTTATGAACTGTTGTTCCATTATATATATGTTTTGAAACTCACGAGACATAATATGGAAACTGGTTGGCTAATGACTTGGGAGTCAACACATTTTGCAATTTCTTTTTTTCCTAACCAGATTGTGGAGAAGAGTCTTGGCAGTGCAGACTTGATCGCTACCTCAATCCCTTTCTGTAGGTTGGTGATTCTCAAACTGTAATGCATAAAAGAATCACCTAGGGAGCTTATTAAAGATCCCACAACTCAGGATAAACCCCCTGTGAATTAAATACATTCCTAAAGATATGACATAAGAATCAGTAGCTTTTAAAGTTCCCTAGGTGATGCCAGCATGCATCAAAAACCATGCATTGAAAACCAATACCCTAGATTCTTAATTTCCTCTTTCTCATGAGAATATTAAATGCTTGGTATAAAGCTAAAGGTCTGATTTCCATATTCAGTAAAGTGTCAAAAGCTCAGAGCCTTTCATCCAGATGCTCTTGCTCTCACATTCCTCATTTGCTTCATCCTAAAGCAGATTTATTGCTATGAATTTTCACTCTTAAGGCATCTGAGATAAAGATACATGGTCCACCCTCCTTTAATAGAAAGGATCTATTTGCTCGTTAGGTTTTAGTATACTTTTCGGGAATTGATCCCAGGTAAATACATGAATGAAATGATTAGCAACCAAAATCTAATTAAAAATGTATTTAATTTTGAATGTGTATCAATTATAATAAACTAGGGGCCCAGTGCACAAAAATTTGTGCACTGGGAGGGGGGATCCTCAGCCTGGCCTGTGCCCTCTCGCAGTCTGGGACTCCTTGAGGGATGTCCACCTGCTGGAATGCCTGGCCAGCCTGGGTGAGGGGCTGAGGGCCATTTTCAGGCTGCCCACAGCTCCCATTGACCCAAGGTCCCAGCGAGGCTGGCTGGAATCAGGTTTCTGGGTTTATTTATCTTCTATAATTGAAACTTTGTTGCCTTGAGCAGAAGCCTAGTCAGGCAATGAAGCCTCTTGTTTGCTTCAGCTCCGTGGCTTCTATAATTGAAACATTGTTGCCTTGAGCAGAGGCCTGGCCGACCTAGGCAGGCAGTTTCAACCTCATTGCTGGTGCAACGGAAGCCTCCTGTTTGCTCTAGCTCTGTGGCAGCCAGCCACCATCTTGACTGGGTTAATTTGCATAGAGCCACTCTGATTGGCTGGTGGGAGTGGCTTAGATGTCTCAGAGTGATGTTTAATTTGCATTTTACTCTTTTATTAGATTAGATAAATAGCAGATATTCACCACAGTTCAAATATCTATATGTCAAACACCAAATTGCTGATAACTCTTCTTTCCATGAATATTAACTTGAATGAAAAAATGTAAGCCACCACAGGAAAAAAAAATTGCAGTGAATATCAAATATGTCAAATGCTATTTTTATAACCTTTAATTAAATGGGCATATGTGTTCTAATGGATTTAATAATAGAAATAATACTATCTGTCTTGAATTAAGCATTTGCTAAGTACCTGGTAATATGTCAGGAGGAAACTTAAGAAGACCCTTGGAGAGATCCAAGAACAACTGACTGACTAGTAACCAGCCCCTCACTATGGGTGGTGGCCATCTTTCAATCACAGTCTTCAGTCCCAATCAAGACTTCTGATGATATCTGGTCCGCAACTTATGGGAGAACCTTAGATATAACTGCCCAGTATAGTTTCTTCTTAATTATCAAAACACAGATACTAGAATTGTTCCTGGGACACAGTGACACTCAGGAGATCGTTGCTGTTGATCTTAGGGGAAAAAGCAATGTTAGATGCTAATGATTTCAAGAGCAAGGAACAAATTCTGACGGAGGAATGCTTCTCTATATGTGTGTTTTCCTAGCCCAAGGGAGTAAATAGGAGTGAGGAGATGGCATGGATGGAGTGATGGGTGCGGAATAGAAGAGGGTAGGCAGTGTTTCAAGAATCCTTATGTATAAAAGGGACACAATTGCTGGGATGTTTACATAGAGCAAAGAAAACCTTTCTATTTAGATTTCTTACTAACAGAAACATATACATATATTTCTATATTTGTTTTCCATGACATTTTAAATGACTAATTGCATTTTGTTGATACATACACATATTTTATACATATGTGTATATGCATCCTTAATATGCATAAGCCAGGGGTTGTGATCTAGCCTCAATGTCTCACTTTCCCCTCCATCCAATCAGTAACAAAGCCCCAGTGCGTACCTGCTAAAGCAGGAGAAAACACAACTTCTCTGACCTCGGTTATTTCTTTCTTTAAAACTTTCTTCTCATTAAATCTTTAGACAAATCATAGGCAAAGGAATTTTTAACTTAAATCTCATTTTATCACTCTTATGCTAATTTCACCTGTGTTGTCAGGGTTGTAATTAGAATAAGTCCCAAAACCCTTAACATTTGTACAGGAACCTGCCTTTTCTTAGACTTTGTAATTCAGTAATATACTTCATATTTTAGCAAGTATTTTTTATGCCTTTGTCTATGTATTTTTTTTAATTTATCTGACTCTTGTCTTATCACATTTCTCTTATGATCACCTTTTTTAATCACACCTAATTCAATGACATATAAATAAATAATTTGGGTATAGGATATATTTTCACATAGTATCTTAAATCGTTTAGGGGTAAATGGAATGAAAACAGTTGTATATTATAATTAATCTTGTTTATCTAACAGAAAGTTATTTCCTGTAGGGATCTGTGTATGTGTGTAACACAGGGATTCAGGTCCTCTCCCTGTCTGACTACTAGTTGAGACTCAGTTGCACACTTTCAGCTGCTCCTTTTGATCTTTTGGTACCCCAGAGAGTCATTTGGCACAATGGAGCAATAAATAGTTAAACTGAAAAAAGAAAGCAGTTACAGGGAATGGTGGGTTCAATATATATATTTCTTGAAATCTTTTTCATGAATAGACAGTTACGGAAATATTTCAAGGGAAAAAGAGTCAGACCATAATAGATAAGAATGTGGTTATTATTCTTAATATCCCTTTGTTTAAGAAATACAATGGCTGTCCATGAACATCAACATTATAACAGTTAGTGGTTTAAATTCTAAATAATAGACTACACACATACACATGCAGCCTTAGAGTGGAGGAAAGGAGAGAATAGGGGAGGAGGAGAGAAGCAAAATATTGTGTGTCCATTTTTTTTTTAAATCTTATGTTTTCTGGAAATGTTTCCTGCAAGAAATAAATTGTACCACTTATTTTTAAAAGATTTCTTTTGATAGGTGTCTTCATTTTAATTTTTAAAGAAATATTTAGAGCTTCTTCATTTTAAAGTTTTAAATGACTTAAATATACTGATGTAACAGTAAATTCATAGCAAGAAATGAAACCTCTTGTTTGAATTTTTCTGAGAAGGAAATAATAGTACATCACAAAACTCCATGATATGACTCAAAAGTTCAAGGCTTGATAAACAAAAGATTGTACCTTCAAATTTTGTGTGTCCAAAGTATAAGGTAAATGTTTTTCTACTGTAAAAATCACAGCCTCAAGGAAATGGTACTTGGAAAACACTACTCCAAAAACAATTTGACCTCTTGGAACAAGAACATAAGGAAATTGCTTTCTGGGCTCTCCTTGTCTAGCTTTTGGCCTTCCCTTTCATTCTCTCCTAATTGACCATTTGAGTCCATATTTTCAAGCAGGCATTTCTAACAAGCCTCGATCTTTCCAAGTTCTGAGAGTTCAACAAAACTAAAAGGAAATTACAGAAACAAAGCTAGTCTCCTGCTGCTCTCACTTCCCCTTTCCCTACCTTAATGAACCCATATTGGTTTCAAATTCTTTTCTAATTTATCTCAGATGCTTTCTGGTTGTTGTTATAAAGCACATTAAATAATCTTTTGTAATTATTTGTAACAGAAGATATCTCTTAAGTCATATCCAGTTGAGAATCTCCAGGAATTCTGTGCATACAACCTCAGTGACACTACTGGAATTTTTTTTTTTTTTTTTTTTTTTTTTTTTTTTTTTTTTTTTTTTTTTTTTTTTTTTTTTTTTTTTTTTTTTTTTTTTTTTTTTTTTTTTTTTTTTTTTTTTTTTTTTTTTTTTGCTTTGTCTTATTTTTATTTGTTTGGTATTTTAACCATTCAAATTTTTATGAATTTTCAAAATTTTGTTTCTGATCTACTAATGTCATGAACTCTTTTCTTCTTGTTTTATCATATCCAATTGATTAAGTCAGTATAGGAATAGGAAAAAAAAAACATCATTGATTAGAGAAGAATAATTGTCATTTATTTTTAACTAGAGGCCCAGTGCATGGATCCGTGCATAGGTGGGGTTCCTCAGACTGGCCTGCGGGTATTGGGCTGAAACTGGCTCTGACATCCCCTGAGGGGTTCTGGATTGTGAGAGGGCAGTTCTTGAGTGACACACCCTGGAATTGAGCTCCCTTCTCTCTGGTTCCAGGTGCATCACCTGAGAACCACAGCTGCCAACTCACTGCAGCTCAGCAGCTCCTGCATTAAGTGTCTGCCCCCTGGTGGTCATTGTGTGTCATAACTATCAAGCAAACAGTCGAAAGGTTGCTTAGGCTTTTATATATATACTAGAGGCCCAGTGCATGAAATTCACGCATGGGGGGGGGGGGTTGTACCTCAGTCTGGCATGCACCCTCTCCAATCTGGGACCCCTTCAGTTAGACATCCTTCTTGCAATCCATGACCACTGGCTCCTAACTGCTTGACCACCTGCCGGCCTGATCCCCCTAACTGCTCTCCCCTGCCATCCTAATCGCCCCTAACCACCTCTGCCTTGACCCCACCACCATGGCTTTGTCTGGAAGGATGTCTGGTCTAATTAGCATATTACCCTTTTATTAGTATAGATGCATACTGTTGAACTTTATAATTCAATGGCATATATATAGGTGTATATATGATTATATTTTGTTTATCCATTGATCAGTGAAAGAGCAAATGGGTATTTGGATTACTTTCCTTATTGGCTATTGTGGATAATGCTGTTATGAATATGGTTTTACCAATATCTGTTTGAATTCATCCTTTAATCATGGGTATATTTCTGGAAGTGGAACTGCTAGACCACATGATAATTTTATATTTGATTTTTTAAGGAATTGCCATACTGTTTTCCACAGAAGCTGCAGCATTTTAGATTTCCACAAGAGTTTTGTTTTCTCCACATCCTTATCAGCACTTGCTTCTGTCTCTCCTTTCTCTCTCTCTCTTTCTGTCTCTCTCTCTCTCATTGTTTATGGGGGAACAACACATGATAATTCTTAGTCCATTATCTTGTTGATATTCAAAAATATACATATAGCCCTAGCTGGTTTGGCTCAGTGGATAGAGCATCGACCTACAGACTGAAGGGTCTTGGGTTCGATTCTGGTCAAGGGAACATGACTCAGTTGTGGACTTGATTCCCAGTGGGGGCATGCAGGAGGAAGCTGATCAATGATTCTCATCATTGATGTTTCTATCTTCCTTTCTCTCTCTCTCTTTTCCTCTCTGAAATCAATAAAGATATATATATATTCATAAAAAATTAGTATTAGCAATGAGTAATATTCTTTGAATACCTTTTATGTCAAGGAAATATAATTTCATGTGCTAAGTCATAATCTTGCTCTAAGTTCTATAGAAAGTATTATATTCACATCCTGAGATAAATTAATGCAAGATGTTAGAAAATAAATCTCACTTTATGCATAGATTCATAATTAAACATTAGGAATTTTGTACCAATTATCTATTACCCAGAAATAAGTGGCTTAGCATAATCATCTTTTGTTTATCTCACTAGTCTGAATGTTTGCAATTTAGTCGGTGATCAGATGGTTAGTGTTTCTGGTCTTGGCTGTGTTCATTCACATATTGTGGTCTCTTATGTTGTAGGCTCACTCACAACAGCTAAATGTTGGCTGATTTAGGTTGGTCTTGGCTGGGACGACTTTGGTGATTTGGCTGTGTTCCATGTGTCTTTCATCTTTCAGCAGATTAGTCTAGGCATGCTGTCATGAAGATGGCAAAAGTTCAAGACAGCAAAACTCATTGCACCAGCTAATATATCATTGGAAAGAGCAAGTCACATGATTGAACCCAGTGTCAAGTGATGGGGCAGATCATCCTGATCTTAGTGGTGAGAACATGAGGTTACAAAGGTACAAAAGGATATAAGAAGGCAGAAAAGTTGGAACTCTCATTGTAATCATTCACATCCTAGAAGAGCCTTTCTATAATCTTAAGCTTCCTCAAAAATAACTGATCTCACTCATTTATGGAATATAATAAACAACCTAGACTGAGGAGCAAAAACAGAGCCAGAGATAGAGAAGCATCAATCAGACCGTCAAATCTCAGAGGGAAGATAGAAGAGGGTGGGGGCACGGGGAGAGATCAACCAAAGGACTTGTATCCATGCATATAAGCCTAACCAATGAACACAGACAACAGGGGGGTGAGGGCATGAGTGGGGGTTGGGAGATATTGGGGGAATAAGGACACATATGTAATACCTTAATAAAGAAATCTAAAAAAATAAAAATAAATAACTGAATAACTTTTCAGTTATGGAAGCATTGAAGCATTTCTAGTATAATTACTGCTTACATTGTGGTAATCTAATTAGCTTTAATATTCTTAATTTGAACTAATAAAGTTTAATTTTATGTCCTCTAGGTCCTTTAGCACATAAAAGCAGTAAGTAATAACTGGGAAGCAAAGGAGTCAATACAATATTTTTAGTGTGCCTTTTACCCATGTAATTCTCAATTCAAATTTTAGTTCATAAGTGTATTGTTGATTCTTTTCGATTTGCTTCATATTAACCTTTGTAGTGACTGGATATGAATACATGATTTTGCCATCTTACTGCTTGACTCATTGTCTAACCTCAATACTTCCATAAAATATATCCATTCACTGAATACTATATCATACAGACACATGTTCAAAATCTCACCAAGGCAGCTATTCACTAAGGAAACCCTGAGTAAGCCATGATGTTTCCCATACATGTCATATATTAAAGAAGAATAATGAATTTGAGATTACTAAAAGTAAAAAGCATGGAGAATATAAAATGAAATTTATTGTGTATGAGTGCCCATTTAAAAATAGTTATTTATTCTATATCTTACTCTGCCAACATGGTACTACATATTGCAAGGAAAAAATCTATAAGAGATAATTAAATTATAAAGCTAATAAGAATCTTGCATTATCACACCTTATTTTCTCTATCACATATAATAATGGGAAGAAATCAAGCTTCAACAGAGATTGAAGTGGAGAGGTTATTAAATTCCTCATCAATTAGTTCCATTTTACGCACTTTTCCCTACCCCAGCACTCAGAGCAACCCCAGCAAAACACTTGAGTGTGTGCAGAATGCAACTGAAAAACGGTTGAATCTGTTATGTTGTAGATAGGAAACTGAGCCGTAGAGATAAGATTAAGTGACCTAAGTTAAATTAGTATGGATATTTACTAATAGAGCTGGAAATCCAAGTTAAGGTACCTGGCAGCTGACTGTGATTTATTAAAGAAGGCTGAGCAGTGGCTTCATGTTTTTGTTTGCATTTTGTCTCACTGGCCGTAACTGTCATTCTTTTACAGATTCTTCTCTGAGAGGTAATGGCTAAACGGTTGTTTGGAATAATTGTAATTATTAGGCTGCTTGAAAGGAAACAAAAATAAAAGCAGTTCAGGTTTCCGAACTGCCCTGTAGCTTTGAGACCTTTTGTTTGCCAACTATATATCTGATTGTTGAGACAGCCGGATGAATTTTAAAAAAGGAAAGGGAGTGCTCCTTGTAGTGGTCCTATCTAATTTATATGGCAATAAATTTTGAATTCCACTTAGAAGGTTTCTTATACTTTAATTTGATATTTGAGATTCTAAAAATTGGTAGTTAGAGATAAACTAAGATTATTGAGATCAATTCTGTATGTTAGAACCTGAAAAGGAACTCACATTGTTCTGTTTGGAGCAAATAAATCATTTTTTAAAAAAATACATGTTTGTTTCTCAAAAGGCTTTCTACATAAGAGGAGAAAGTAAGACGGGTCATATTCAGTCCAACAGCATTGAGGCTTAGATGAAAATGTCATATGCAAAGTTGTGGGGAAATAAATTATGATCCAAGATTAGTAGGCTGGCAAGATGTGAATCAAGTGTCTAAGAAGACATTCTCATAAAGTGCTGCATATTAGACATTGTTGAAAAAATCAATAATAAGTCTTCTAGCCAACCAATAGGTGAAACAAAATAAGAAATTCAGAAATCAGAAAGCTGTTGTAAATGAATGATCTTGAGAGGTAAACTCAGAGAAATAAAACAGAATAATAATCCCTAAGGTCAAAACTTCCACGGTGTTAAGTCCAATATGCACTTTTCATTTCTCATTTTATGCATCCTCCTTCCACATTTAGCACACAAACACACACACACACACACACACACACAGAGTCAGACTTTGAATTTGAATACTTGGGTTTGAATATTTTTCTTGAGACAAGAATTCAGAAAAATGTAAACACTCTTTGTCACATTGTTGTTGTTGTTTTGTGAGAATTAAGTAAAGGATCACTGAATTTCATTCATTCTATGTACTATTTATATTCCACATCTTCCAACATGTTCTTGGTTTTACTGTCTAGAGTCCAGACTATAGACTATAGCCCAACCCAACAACATCTCTTATATTATGTACTTCAATTGCCTCTTCTTCTATTGCTGTGTGGCTATTTCTAAGAAATTGATAGGAATTTGTTTAAAATAACTATTTTTAAAATCCACAGCTTATCACATTACCACTCTGCTTAAGACTCTGGGTAGGATACATACTCTCTCCATTTCTCTTCACAAAAAAAATGGCAATTTGCTATTGAGATCCCACTATTGTGAGCTTAACATTTATACCCACATGCCTACATATGTAATACTATGTATTGTAGACATATATAATACATATATAACATTTTAAAACAAATAATTGCTGGCATAATGAATTATAAATAATTCCCTTTAGACTAGGCTTTTCCTGAGCAAAGGAAACAATATCCATCTTCTTCATCCACTAGTTTGTAACACCTACCAAAGAAGAGGTGATTAATAGACAGTTGTTAAATAAACGACCTGCAGAATAGATGGCAAATGATTCTGTATTTTATCCGTGCTCAGTGAGAAAAAAAAATCTGAACATCCCACGTCATATTAATGACATGAAGTGGGGAGATTTAATGAGTCAGAACATACATAAAAAGTCATGAAATCCAAATAGTATCTGGTTTAGAATTTTAGCATCCTCTTTGTAGAAACGTATACTGGCTATATACTATGTTTTATAATTATTTTGAGATAAAATCTAGTATAGTAAAGACAAAAGGCTGATGTACACCAGGAAGAATCGACTAGATGTTGTACTTATAAACTGTCTGCCATTTCTGGCCTACTTTACTATTCACTTTCAGATAGAAAGTTGTCATGTAGTTAAATAGTTACTATACTCGTGGACACAGAATAATTATTAGCTTTTTTTGTCACATAGAAGCAGATAACTATACTCAGTGTTAAAACAACTAAGGTGGTTTTATTGTAAGAGGCAGAAATGTACATTTTTGTGATAGAAAAATAAAAATATAAAAATACTCAAAATCTTTCTCTTTTTAAACAATTTACGTTTTATTTTATTTTATTTTTATTGATTTCTGAGAGGAAAAGAGAGGGAGAGAGATAGAAACATCAATGATGAGAGAGAATCAGTCATCAGCTGCATCCCGCATGCCTCCTACTGGGGACCCAGATGACAACCTAGGCATGAGCCCTTGCCCGGAATCAAACATGGGACCCTTCAGTCCCCAGACACTTTATCCACTGAGACAAACCAGCTAGAGCTCAAAATCTTTATTTCTACATATTTTTGTCTGATTTTTCTTCTAAAATATTGTTTTTCTTATTTCCACATCAAGTTGTTTCTACTATAATGTAGTTATGTAGTTATGTAGTTATTTAAAAGAAAATCACAGTCTTTGGTGTCTAATTTGGTTGCTGTCTTTTTAAGTTGATGGAGAATATGCATACAGTGTTGACTTTAAAATCAGTGTATCCACATAAAAATTATCACAGTAATCTTGGTATGTGTTAGAAATTAAAAGTGTACTGTTAATTTTGTCCCAAAGCTTTCAAAATTGAGCTAGTGATGTCTTTACTCACATTATCAAGAATAATCAGATCCCTCAATATAAAAGCCAGCATACCAATATACAGATGCTTATATACTGACACAATAAGACCATAAAAATGGCCAATGAAAGTAGCAATTAAATTCCCTCCCCAATATTAGATATTTCTCATTAAACCAATGACATACTAGGGAAAGAAGGTGAAGGGATTAGCCAAAGACCATACATGCATACCCCATGCACACAGACAACAGTGTGGTGATACCAGACAGAAAAAGGGGTGGGGACTCAGTGAAGGGGGCAAAAAGGGGAAAATGGGAACATCTGTAATAGTGTCAACAAATAAGTAAGTAAAGTGATAAAATACTAGGAGAGAACTGACCTCACATGTGGAATGAGTTATATGCAGTTGATCAGTCAATAAAACTTGTCTGGTTCACTTTCCCAGGTGACTCAGGGAAACTTGTGTCTGACCCAAGTTGATTTCCTTATTATTTCTTCTGGACTTTTCTCCTCCATTGCTGTCATAGATATTTGTATTTTAGGATGCAGTTATCTAATTCCTTTTCCTTTTGGACTGCAGCAACCTGATTTTTATTTAGAGTTCTAGCCCACCCTCGGAACTCCATCTATGTTTAAGGAAGCTGCCTTCGCCCAGATGCTTCCACCATTCAGCACCATGTATCAAACATGAAAATGTGAATAATGACACAGACTAAAGACCAGTTCAGGTAAGCATCTGGGACTTTATGTAAATTAGCCTTTAATTGTACAGCTGGCCTGCTAAGTATAAAGTAAAATGTCTACCCACATTACACATGTTAAGTTGTTATATTAAGTATTTATGAGTAAAAACTAAACTGATATTCCTTGATTCCAAGATAAGATATGCAAAATTAAAATATCAATTTCAATTCTATAGGTTAATCTGAATTTACATACATTTATGATAATGATGGCTATTAACTGTACCAGAATTATTCTCATTAGAGGACAAAACAGGCTTGCTGATCACTATGCTGGCTCTAAGCCTTCACAACTTAATGAATGATAAAATATTAAAATCTCATCCAGTTTACCATGGAGCCATAATTTATTAGAACAAGTGAATAATAATCCTTTAGACTTCAGAGGTAATTTATGAGAAATATTCTCACAGAGGATGATGATAATTTACTCTCAATCAGTCCAGGTTGGTTTAAGCCATTGATTGCCCCATGTTTCATAATAATTTAGTAATAATGAAATTAATACTTCTATTTTGGGGAAAATCATTAAAGAATAAATGGTAAATTTTAACTGTAAACATGAAAGTTCATAAATAGCTTTTTGCAAATTTTCCATTTGAGATTGGTGTCTCCTTCCAGGTAATATTCACTTTGTAGGAAACTTTCCATAAAAATGCTGAGTCTTTAGGCATTAAACTGTACCCCTGCCTCTGCCTTCAAGGAACATCCAAAGGTTCCAATATCAAATTTTCAGATGCCTAATTCTTCCAAAATTACAATGACAATATTCACTTTCAGGGATTTAAAGAAGATATGGGTAGAAATAGTTATTTGTTATGATTGGCATTTCAAAATAAAAAGCAACAGTTCAAAAATGTTTTTTTTTTCCAAATTAAAAAGTCTATATTTAAAATATATTATAATCATTATTAAATAGGCAGATATTACCCTGATTCTGCTAAAATGGGGTATGGAATAATTGATATATATTCAATAATTTTAGAAAATAAAAATTCATCAAAGGCAGCAACACCTAATGCAATTGGATTCATTCCAGCTATGCTATGCATTTTATATATGATATTTTCTTTTTCCCGGGGCTTGAATACTTATTTAAAAGACATACTATGTTATATCTGAGTAAGAATGGGGTTAATTTGCTTGGTTCCATATTTTCATTTGAGTTGAGAGTGAAGAAAATGCTAGTGGAGCCTCATATCTCAATGAAAAAAAAAATTGATGATTCCTCAGGTTTTATCAGCAACATTATCTCTAAAATCAACTTTTGCCATAGAGCCATTGTGCTTGTCTGATAATTCTGACAGCCTCCGAGCTTTAATGCTTAAGTTTTTTTTAAAAAGTAATAGTGCCTACGGAAAAATAAAGTAGCAACATAAGAAGAAAATGCGAAAAATTAGAGTGCTTTTGTTTTCCTTTACTTGAAAGCCAGCATTAGTAGATGAGAAAGAAACATCACTGCAAAAATATTAAGGAACAGCTGACATTTCCTCTCTGACTTCTGTCATCCAATGTCCCTGTGACCTGGGAAAAGTTACCTTTAAGGGTGTCAGTTTCATGTAAAAGAAGAATGGGAGGGAGGTGGTCAAAAAATATCCAGATTTCATAACTTTTGACATGAAACCAAATGCAGGTGTTGGATCTTCACAACAAAGAAAACAGTGTCAATCTCCTACATCCATTGGTTTTTTAACACATACCAAAAGGGAGGTGATTAATAAACAATTGATAAATAAATCAATGAATGACTTGCAGAATAAATGGCAAACATTTCTTCATTTTATCCTTGCTTCATTTTAATGGGAATGAAGTGGGAGGAGTTAGTGAATCAGAACGTATATAAAAAGTCATGGAATCCAAATATTATCTGATTTTGGATTTTAGCAACTTTTTTTTGAGTCACATTAAGGCCTTTATAGCAGTGATCAGTTAAAATGAGGGTCTTGGGGTGGACCATACTCTAATATGATTTATAAGAAGAAATTAGGCCTCACACAAAAATAAGATACCAAGGATGCAAGACTATAAGAGAACACAGGGAGAAGGTGGTCATCTGCAACTCGGAGAGGATTTAGGAGAAACCATATTTTCTGACACCTTGATCTTAGACTTTTAGTGTTCAGAACCCTAAGAAAATAAATTCTGTCATTTAAGCCATTCCATAGATGGTATTTGTTATGGCAGTATTAGCTTCTGAACAGAACTTGCAATACAGAGGATAAAGAATTGTTTATGACTCAACAGTAACAAGATTGCTAATAGGACATGTAGAAAATCAGCAAATATATGGCAATAAATATATAATAATGAAGTAAATTTGATGGTGTGTACTAGAAATACTTCCAAACTGGATGTTGTTCCCCCCAGAGGATGGTTTTCTAAAGGTAGCTTGTAAAATTATACACTATTATCATAATTATTCCAGCACAATAATTCTGAGAATAGAAAATGCCAAGCATGTCCCTATCTAGGACTTCCTATTGCCAAATCAAGATCTCACTGAAATCAAGCAAAACACCACTGTGTCATTGTGAGAAAATGCATCAGATGTGAGAAGCTATATTTTTAAACATATCCTAGAATAACATTTGACCATTATTTTTGCAAAATTATATATATATATATATATATATATATATATATATATATATACACTGTACATCATATGCTCACTAGCTTATTTTCACCAATCTTCAAGTCCTTTCCTTGGTGTGATAAATTTATGGGGAAAGGACTATCCCATAGGAGATCTGAAATTATTTAATATGTAAATTGGAAAAATACATTAGCATTTTTAACTTACACCATAATCACATATCAATTCCAGGTTGACTAAAGATAAAAATATAAAAAAGATCCTTAACACTTTTTTAAAAGTATAGGACATAATATCTGCATGACCATCATTCATGAAGTAGAAAGCAGATAATTATAAGGATATATACTGTTCACAGTAACCAGGATAGATTCACAAAATGTCTCCCTGTGGTGATTGTGTGCTTGCCTATGAGAAAGAAAAAGAAAGACTGCAAGAATCAAGTACTGAACTCCATGGTTCCACTGAATTTTAAGGATCCAGATTTTATAGTATCACAATATGCTACAAACATGAATAATGCCCTAACTGTATTTATTGTACTCTCTCAGTTCTGAAATTCAAAAATCTTCCATTGTAATGCCTATCAGCAAACTCATTCTGTCAAGCATTCATCTACCATTTTCATACTTTTACTGAACACCTAATATGTGCCATAAACTACCCTAAGGGTTGAGTATACAGTGCGGCCTCTGATTCTGTTAATAAGGTGCTTTTAAGGAAGAGGTAGTGGTGCTGTGAACTATCAATGGAACTAATTACATAAGTGATAAGAAGTGAGGAGGAACTATTACCTTAGATTAAATATCAGTGAGAGAATCTCCAAGGAAGACCATAATGTCAAAACTGAAATCTAAAGTAAAGGTAATATTAATCTAGGAAGACTTTCAGTGAAGAGGGACAGCATATATAGAGTCTCATGAATACAACGTAAGTTAAAGTCTTTTAGGAACTGAAAGAACACATGAATTCTTGAACACAGTAATGAACAAGCAGAAAAATTATAAGATTATGTTCAGAAGATGGAAGGAGCTGGTCATACAGGGTATTTTTAGATCATATTTTCATAGTATGATAGACAGCCTTTGAAAGTATTTACAATAGGTAGTGAGCAACATTTGAGTTATATTTTTAAAAGATAACGCTTGCCTGGTAAATAAATTGGAGAGGAATAGAAAGGAAATTGGTTCTTAATTTAGAGAGAGAATTACAGAAGCAATAGGAGGAGGTGATGGCATGTTCTATGGTATTGAAATAGAGGTGGAGAGAAGAGGCAAGCAAAGTTTTGGGGGTAGACTTCAGAGATCTTGGTGACATACTGGATTGCATTTTGGTAATGTCGAGTATGAAGAGGAAGTGACCCAACTTGCTGGCCTGAGTAACAGGGTGGGTGTAAATTCTGATGACAGGAGGAGAAAAATTTGGCAGGTGAGATTAAGCATTTAGTTTGGGATGTGTTGAATTTGAAATTTATGTCAGACATCCAAAGGGAGGTATAACAAAATCGGGTGGTTATATAAGGCTTGATCTGAGAAGACAATTTTGATCTAGAAACAGAAATTTTGGAACTGTTAAAATGTAAATAGGGGATATGTATTAAATTTAAAGCTGTGGATATGCATTAAATACCTACTTTATAAAAACTTCACGTATTCAATCTATTCCTACAGCTATTAGAGGAAACAGTGTGCTCACATAGGAAGTTAATACTGGCTTAATGGAACTAATTGTAGCTTATTATAGATTGCTGGTTGCGTGTTAGGACTACATCTGGTTCAAAAAACAAAACAGTTCTGTTGCTCAAATATATAGGAACTCAATTACCCCATGCCACAAAAATGTAGGGATATGTGAGATAAGAGAAAATACATATTAGTCTGGCCCCCCAGTTCCTGGCACAATTCTCCTGAAATCCTTCTAATATCCTAAGTGATAAGAGCACTAGAAGTATCTTTTGTCCTAATAACTGGTCTTTGATCCTGGTTTCTGACATAGGGTTCCTGATTGCTTTGTAATCCCCTGGAGTCCTTTTGTTCTAATGGGGTGACTTTGGGTAGGATCCTACAAGGCTTCTGGATGGGGGCTGGACTCAGGAAAGCCAAAACCATAATTATAAGCCTGGAATTTCCAGTCCTGTCTCTGCCCTTGGCCCTACTCCCCATTCTCTTTAGAAAAGAGAAGAGCTGAAAATGGAGTTAAAAATTGATCATGTCTACATGATGAAGCAGACACGAACTTCCTAAACAGAAAGGAGTTTGGAGAGATTCCAGGTTGTTGAACACATCCATGTATGTACCTGGAGGGTGACACACCCTGACTCTCTGGGGAGAGATGCTCCTGTGTTTGGAAACCTTCCTGGGGACTTCTGATTTGTAGCCAAGTTGGACGGAAGTTGTGGGTTACCTGGGGACCTTCCATTTGCAATTGGCATCTAAACTAGTGGGTAATTTCATGGGATTTGAACCCTTACCCTGTAAAATCTATGCTCTCTCCTGGTGGTGTCAGAATTGAGTTAAACTGTAGGATGTCCACCTGGTGTCACAGAATTGCTTAGTGTGGGGGAAAATAAACCCCACATATCTGGTTTCAGAAGTGTTGAGAGTGTGGTGGTTGTGTGAGAGTGAAGGAGAAACACAGGAGGAAAGACTGGGTTTTTCTAACACAGGATAAGACAATTCAAGGGTATTATAGCTCCATAGTATTATAGTATTATAGCTCCATACACCATCAAATTACATTACTTTTCATTCCCCATACATCTGAATGTGATCCTTTAAGATAATGCTACTCATATCAAGGCTTATCAAAATTTTGCTAAAATCGTAGACGTTTTGTATTTATTTCTATTCTTAATTACTTTGAAATACTAGCTATACAAGGCCATCCCTAGCTGTATGAGAGCTGAGAATACTAAGTATGTTTAACTAAGACAAGGCTAAATGGAAGTTCTATTTGTAAGGATAAAAGGAGGAAACTTCTACCTGGTAGTTAACTAGCAATCACTAACTTTGGTATACTTCACTGGGTAAAATTCTTCAAATTTAAGATCATTTAAGTTCTTTTAACAGTGATTTACATAATATTCTTTTTACTCCTTTGAATTTTTTTCCATGCTTTTTCTTTTCATTTTATAGTGAATCAGAATATCATTTCCTCCACTGTCTGGAAACAGTGTGTTTCTATGAAACTTGTCATAAGTCCAAGATGGTATAAAGAGAAAAGTATACTATACGTTTCAAAAGTTCACATTATGCCATTTTGCTTTTATTAACTACTTCATTAGTTTCTGTTTTTGCTACCAGAAGGAAATTCAAAGAAAATTTTTGCTTTTATGACTTTTGTGACCATGCTAATGTAGGTCTTTTGTAAAAGTAAAGTGTTGCAATGTGAACTTCTAGAAAGTTGGAGACATCTGTGTTATAAAACAGTATCTGTGAATATGCTATAGAATGCTGTTGTTTTTCTACAATATTCTAAAAGGTATACATCATACATTGGCAATTGTTAACAGCACTTAATAAACATGACTGCAGAATCTTAAAAAGTAGAAAATATCTAAATTTCCACCATTGATAAACTAACGTATATTGGTACAGAGTATACTATAATAATTTAAATGAATAGAACACATGTATGTATACTGACGTAGAGAGATTCTCAAAACATAGGATTAAGTGAAAAATGTAAACAGCAGCCCTAGCCAGTTATGCTCAATGTAGAGTGTCAGCTTGATTCCTGTAAAGGGCACAGACCTGGGTTGCAGGCTCCATCCCCGGCTCTGGTCAGGGCACATGTGGGAAGCAACCAATCAGTGTGTATCCCTCTCACATCAGTGTTTCTCTCTTTCTCCCTCCCTACCATTCCCTCTAAAGATCTATGGGAAAATATCATCGGGTGAGGACTAACAATAATGATAAAAATGTAACCAATGGGTAATTAAGTCAGTCAAGGTCAGGACTTCTTTTTTTTCAATAAAGGGCTAGAGAGCAAATGTTTTAGGCTTTATAGTCTTAGAGTTGGTTGTAACTGCTCAACCCTGTCATGAAAGCAGCCACAGACAATATGTCAACTAAAAGAGGAAACTGTATTCAAACAAAATAATATTTATAAAACTGGATTTGGGCCATAGGTGCTGGCTTGTCAACTTCTGATGTAGAGATTATATAGATAGAGAGAGAGAACAAGATTGCTTTCATTTGTAATGAAGAAACAAAGCAAAGATTCAGCAAAAGAGCCTAGGGGAAAGAAAATGGAAACTTTCAGACTTTCATGTCTTACTTTATATAAAATTTAAATGGTGAGATGTAAATTTTTACTTCTGCATTCATCCTTTGCAAATACAAAGTTCCTTAAAAGTGAAAGTATGGTCTTTAAAACTATATTTATGACTTTACTTGAAATTAACTGTCATCATAAAATCAGCTATTTATCCGATGCTTTGATTTGAACTATAAAACGAGATATTTCAGGTTCCAAGAACTAATAACTAATAAAAATATTCTATGATATGATTTTTTCAATTTTTTTTCAACACATAGGTATTATGTCTGTACTTGAAGAACAGAATTTGTATAAGAATATATTACCCATAACTTACAATTTAAGATTGGAGAGGCGCAAAATGAATTCACAATAAATGAACAAAATAGATTAGTAGACAGTATGGGATTAAATGACAATGAACTATGGATTTCTTCTTAATACTATCAGGGACATCAGTCCCACACTTTCTTCATTTATCAATGCCAGACCTCTGGTGCCCTCTATGGCCTTGTTGCTTAAAACATACCACTACTCTCTTTTTGCCTCTAGTGCCTAATTCTTTTCATCTCAAATTGATTATTCAAATCCATTTTTCATCTAGTATTTTAACTCCCATTTTGTTTTATCCTTTAACTATATCCCTTTAATGCAAAGTCAAGCAAATTATTATTAATGACCATTTTTCCTCTATTATAGTGGCCTTTTTATTAGACAGTTAATACTGTCAAACATTATGCTAAATTATATATATGCATTACTTTTTTTGAATCCCCAAATAACACTGTGCTATAGGCACTCTTATTCCACTACTACAGATGGGGAAAGTAGAGTTTAGATGTGTTAGGTATCCTGTCCAGGAACACTAGCTAGAAGGCAAGGGGAGAAATTTGATCTCAGGAGAGTATGATTCCAAAACGCATTCTTGGTCACTCATGATTTCCTGACTCATATTGACACAGTGGCTGGGAAAATCATTCAGTACTACAACATATGGTTACACAAATGATTTTCTTTAACTTGACTCAACCCTAATGCCACCCAGAAGTATTGTATGATTCAGACAATTTTTCTCTTAGTTCCCGCTGAACTGAGAGAAATGACTGTTACTAGCATGTCTTGCCCTGTTTCCTCCACCTTTTCTGCCTTCATGCTGAGAAATCATTGCCTCTATTTCACAGAGAAAATAAGGGCTGCCAAGTGGAATTTGCTAATACTTTGTGCTTATCCCCATGTGAACATCTTATTGGCACCCACATTCAATCCCATTTCTTTTCATTTTGTCTTGATAGAAGCTATGTCTTTATTCCCACAACTCCTTCTTCCATATCATTTTAGGACCCTAACTCCTAAGTTCCAAAGAAAATTACTGTTTTCCTCTTCTGCCCTAGTTGCTGTCACCTCTCAGACCTATGTCTGGTAATATAGCCTTGAAAAGCAGGTTCTTAAACAGGTTCCCCAAGCCTAGCATATAAAAAATAATAATGTGAAGAACACAGCAGGCTTCGTTGAAGAGACACACTAGTACTATTCCTACTGAAAGTCACGTAACAAAGTCAACATATTCCGAGCTTGTCAAGGTGATGCTTTGCTAAAGATTGTATTTGCAGAGGGAGAGATAAAGCCAATAACTGTTTTGGAGAACTTTGAGATCAAGTTTGTACTCATTATTTGTTCTTTATTGTTTTCCTCTTCTACTAATTTTTACCTGAGATTTATTTCTTCACTATAAAGTCTTTTTTCCAATGTGTTTTTGCATAGAAGCCACCTTTAAGTCTTTGCCTTCATAGTATTTCTTAAGTGGAATCAAATGACTAGAAAAACACTCTCTAGTTTTAGAGAAAAAATATAATAAGTCTATTGTTCAGTATTTCCTAAGGAATAGCTGGCTATAGAATTTATTGATATAGCTGAAAAACAATTTTTTTTATTTATAACCTGAATAAATTTTTTCTCTAGGGACGTGTCCTATTAATATCATTACATTGTCAATAATTACACTAAAGGCCCAGTGCATGAATTCATGCAGGGGTGGGGTCTGGCTGGCCTGGGGGAGGGGCCCTGGGTAGTTGGTGAGCCGGCCCCACCACCTGGTTGAACTCCAGTCAAACTCCTGGTCCAGGGAATAATTTGCATATTACCCTTTTATTATATAGGAAGTTATTAAACTTATCCAAATAAAGTTAATCATTTGACATTTATTTGATTTTCTCTCACATTTTAATTAGATCTGGCTTAACTAACCTAAATCTGCATAAAATATCATTTCCAATGCCAAAGTAAAATCAACACATGATATGATAGCTGGTGAGTAAAATTTCTGTAACCTATCTGGATTATCTGATTATTGAATTCCTAGGGCAGGAAAGAGATTTTCTAAAATTCTAATTCAGAAGGTTATAAATATTATTCTGTGCCTCAATTAATCATCCAAGGACCTCCTCCAACTGCATTTCTTCCATGATGACACCTTATGGGCACTTCGAGCCAGAAATAATCTCTTCCTCCACCATCTCCACGTTGCAATTAGTACCTCTCTTATGACAGACCTATTTAAAACCTGCTTATTCCTCATCTGTAAACTGGATATTTGGCACTGTGTAAAATCAAGTCCTTCTCTTACACAATATCTAGCACAAGTGCCCTTTTTTGTAGCAAATACTTTAAAAAAATGATGACCGATTAAAATATGTTAATTTCAAGTTTGTAAGCCTCAGATTTAGGTGTTGGGAAGAAATCAACCTAGTGTGCTCTTTGAGCTTTTTTCTGTTCATTTAATCTCAGAGGAAGCACCTCTGACTACCAATAGCAATTTTGACAGTAGTATTAATACAATTAAATAGGGTTACCCCTGGGTTCCATTTTGTTTGAAGTCTCATAAGAGAGCTTTGATAGACCATCTAAGTTTTCAACTGCCTCAATAATAAAGCTTTTTTGTATAGTGAAATTAGGTATACAAGCTTTGCCAATAATTTTACTTGTTAAGATAAACTGACAGAGCTCAGCAAGAGATGGAATGAAAATATTTAGAAATCTAATTGTCAGCTGGCATTGGAGTGTGTATGATCTGGAAACATTAAGAAAATGTATTAAGTAAAAGTACTGGGCAGAATCATGCTTGTATGGTTTGAAGAACCAGTATATACTTCTTTTGACCTCAATTAACTTTTGGATGTAAAATATTTGTAAAATGACCACTTTTCTACAGGTGAAAAGGTGAGAATGTCATGATGACACAAGACTGAATCTCTTGAATTGTGACTAATAGATTTCACACTGCAATGTGGGCTGACAGGTGGTCCCTGGTGTCACAGAAAACTACTTTATAAATAATATTGTGCCTGAGGTTGCTTTCTCCAAGGTCCAGTCTTCTTCTATGTGAAAGAGTTGAAGGGAATGGCTGTGCAGCTACACATTCTGGCGCAATTTTGCTATATATGTGACCATATGATTACCTTCTGGACAGTAGGATGTCCATAGAAATGATGTGTTTCACTCCCAGTGCAAGTTATTTAAATTAATATGAATATAAGCCTCTTTATTTTATTCTTTATTGCCACTCAGTCTTTATGTAAAGAGCAGAAACTACTTTAGACACAAATCTGAAGGCAAGAGTTGACGGTAATACCCCCTTACCAGTTTAGACAACTTACATCTGTATTCTTAAACTAAATATAATAAGAAACTAATATGTACTTTAAATTTAGCATAGCAAATAACTGGGAATACAGACTTTATGGCAAATAAAGCATGAAAAACAGTTTAGAAAGGGGCAAAAAAAAACCAAACAACAAAACAAAACAGAAAGAAAATGGAACTCTACCTTACATCACACACATGTACAAAATGTACAGAGAGAGACGGGGTGGGGAGGAGAGAGAGAGAGAGAGAGAGAGAGAGAGAGAGAGAGAGAGAGAGAGAGAGAGAGAGAGATTAAGAACTTAAATATAGGGTTGACATTTGTAATAGCCAAAAAGAGGAAACCTAGCTAAGTTTCAATTTTAGGTACCCTTTAGTATAGGTATGTACCTAAGTACCAATGAACATTTTGAAAACAATTATACTGCATTATAGTCAGAGAAGAACAAAGAGAAGGTAGTTTTAAAGAAATAAAGAAAATGTACATAATCTATGTGATACCATCAGAGAATCAATTTGCAAATTACTGGAATCCAGTAGAGAAAAAAAGGAGAAGAGAGCAGAAAGCCTACTTAAAGAAATAATGAATGAAAATTTCCCAAATTTGGAGAGATATTTAGATATCCCATGATGCTCACAGGTAATCAAACAAAATAAACTTAAAGAATTCCTCCCACGAAACATAATAATGAGTGCCAAAAATCAGACGAAGAGAGAATCTTCAAAACAACAAGAGAAAAGAAGCTAATAACTTACAAGAAAATCTACAAAAAGACTTTTGCTGGTCATTCTGTTTGAAGTGGGAGAGGATCTTTTCAACATATATCACCTACAAAGCTTTCATGTGTAAACAGATAATAAATGCTTATAAATTAATAGAGAAAAACAATAAAAATGAACAAAAGACATAGCCATTTCACTAAGGAGAAAAAATATGGCAAATAAACATAAAAATACTTAACCTCAAACATAACCAAGGAAATGCTAACACAAAGCAAAATAAGATATCATTTTATCCCTATCAATGAGAAAAAAATAAAGATTTACTAAAAATACTAAGTGCTGGAGAAAAGTGTAAATTATTAGTTTGGTTTTTTTTTTAAATTAACTTCTGGTTTCAATAATCAAATGGGAGAAAAATATTCTATCAATGGTTTTAGTTTGCTAGCTTTTAAATATAATGCGTAATTGTTATTGATTTTTAATAGTTTTTATATATGTAAGGGCTAATTACTTTTAAAAACTCTACATATATTTTTCCTACTTTCCATCTCTGGCTTCTAATATTTGTGCTTCACTTTTGTTCATTTGGAGTCATATGTATAACCACTACCCTCCAGTGTCTTCTTAGATATAAAACCGAGTCTTTGCACAAATTATTTTTTATATGATTGCCTTTTTCATTTCTTGTTACAGAGCAAATTATTTTTATATCAATCAATACCTAAAATATGTATTAAATATCACTGCACCAAGGTATTCTGAAGAACAAACAAAACAAGAGCAAACAGCATTGATGTGCCCTTTTCCCTAGATCTCTAACTTGAATTAGCATCTTACACTTTAATACTTAATTGCTTTGCATTGTTTCTTAAATGTTTCCTGTTTCCTCAAATAGATTTTATGTTTACAGAAGGGTAGCTTCTGACCTTATATATCCAAGACACAAATTTGAATCATAGAATTTTATGTGTTAAACTAAAGGAAATTACAATGCAAACAACTGCAGAACCAAGTTTAGAGAATAATGTAAAGACCTTTCCTAAGTTCTGAGTTTTCAGCTGGTCATTTTGCAGTGCTATATTATCTGTGTATCCTTATATATTCATGGTGACTGGTTGATCTTATGACAATTCTTATTTGCAGCAAGTTATAATGTACTTCAATGTATACTGGTGTTTATGACTTAGTAAAAATGTATGCAGTGTTAAAAATTTGAGTTTATACTTGTGAAGGCTTTACAAACAGAATGAGTTATAACTATCCTAGGAAACTAGATCTAACATATCATCTGGCTAGAATGACTTGCTCAGGAAGATACTAGGGATGAGATTTAAAAAAAAAACACAACAAAGTAAAGAATAATACCTATTAAAACTGATTTCACATTTCCACCATTTTTAGATTCAGCATTTCAATTTTTAAAAATATTTTGTGTAATTATTAGAGGCCCAGTGCATGAATTTATGCATCTTGAAAGGAACTGTGGACCACAAGGCTGGGTGGGGGGTGGGGGGGAGGACAGGGTCAGTTCTAACCCTTCATCCGTGCCCCCACCTGGCCACTCCTGCCATGGTCCCAGGTCCCCTGTCTCCCAGCAGCCCTGCTCCCACCACTGCCACTTCCATGTGCTGATGGTACCAGCCATGCTCACACCCATGATGGCCATTAGGGCCAGCGCCAGCAGCGGGTGCAAGGGGGGCTAGCGCCATCAGCAAGTACGAGCAGCAGCTACTGCCCCTATCACCCCTCAGGAGCAGAAGGAGGTGGAGAAGCCCTCAGGGACAATCGGTGCCAGCAGCCACCACTTGCATCTGATGATGGCACCAAACGATCGGGATTGGCACTGGGCAACAGCAATGGGTGTGAGTGGTGGCTGCCAGCCCTGATCATTCCTCAGGAGGAGGGGAAGGTGGATAAGCCCTGAGGGGCAATCAGGGCTGGCAGCCGCTGCTTGCACCAGCTGATGAGACAAGTGGGTGCTAGCGGTGGCTCTAGCAGGTGCAAGCAGGGTTGGTGCCAGCAGCAGGTGTGAGCACTGGGTGGGACTATGACATGTGGGAGCAAAGAATTTTCAGTAACCACCAGAGGCTTGCCCTGATGACAGTGAACTGTACCCCGCCTTGTTCTGGCACACCTGCTCACCTGCTCCACCATCCCACAGCTGCGGCCAATGCCCACCATGTTTTGTGCTCTCCTGCCTGTTGCCAATGCCTGCCATGTTCTGCACACGCTCCCTGGTGGTCAGTGCACATCATAGTGATTGGTTGTTCTGTTGTTTGGTCTATTTGCATGTTAGTGTTTTATTATATAGGACTAGGGCCTGGTGCATGAAATTTGTGCATGGGGGTGGGAGTCCCTCAGCCTGACCTGCACCCTCTCCAATATGGAGTTCTTGGGGACTCTCACAATCCAGGACCTCTGGTTCTTAACTGCTAACCTGCCTGCCTGCCTGATCCCCCTAACTGCTCTCCCCTGCCAGCCTGGTCACCCCTATTAACTTTCTTTTTTAATCTTATCTCCTTCACACACAATTGTATTTAACTTCCTTATTGGCTTCTTCCTCTTACACAATTTTTCTCCTTTATGTAACACTTTTCCTACTGACTCATCATTTATAAACTTTTCTTTCCTCCTTATTTCCTACTTCTGTTCCATCATCATTCTTCCCATTTTTCTACTATCCTCTTTCCCTTCCCACATTCCTTCTTTCCTTCATCTTTACCCCTGCCCACCCTCTCTTTTCCTTCCTTCCCACCTTAATTTTTTTCTTCACTTCCTCCCTCTGACCTGCTTTGATCCCTCCCCTATTCCTTCCTTCTTCCCAGTCTCCTTTTAAGCTCTACCAGATCTCCCTTTATAACTTTTCTTCCCTCTTTTTCTCTCATCCTACCTTTGCCATACATTCTTCTCTACTTACTTCCACTGTTTTAATACCTATCTATCTACCTGCCTAATTATCCACTATCATTTATCTTTTTTTTGTTTTCTGACTTCTACTTTTAAAATCTGTCCCCAGTACACAACTATACTTGGTTTTCATTATAGACCCTACAGTTCACTCATACATCCTCTTTTTTTAACTCTGCTGTCCATGACTCTTTTATAAAGTTCTTTCCTCCATCCTGTTCCACCCCTCCCCCACCTGGTTACTTCCTCCCAAACTCTCCCTGGCTGCTGCTCCCTCCGCCCTGCCCCCTGCCCATCTCTACCTCTCCTGGCTCCCCCAGGGGTTCACCCCAGCTCTGAAGGGAGACTGGGGGCCACTCACAGGAGACCCCTGCTTCTGTGGCAGAGAAAATGGAGCCGACGAGAGAATGGGCCCAGGAGGTGGTGTGTGTGTGAGAGAGAGAGGGAGCAGCCCTCCTTTCCTCATTAAAGCTTCCATGAGGAGGGGGGCATTAACCCCCAGCTCAGGGCTCAGCCCCAGCCAGGTGGCAGCTGCAAAGCAGGAGCACCTCCATCTCTGGACCATCCATCCCTCCATTTGGCGACCCACCAATGGCACAGCTTCTGTCTCCCCTGGACCGCAGTGTGGGCTCAATTCTCCTGCCATAGTTGCGGCCTGGATCCTGGGGCAGATGGAAGCTTAGCCGTCTGCCCTGGGATCCAGGTCTCAGCTGTGGGCAGCTCGCTTCTGCCCATGACTGCAGCCTGGATCCCGGGGCAGAGGTCTTCTGTCTGCCCTGCTGGACCACAGTGCGCGGTTTCTCCAGCAGCTGAGGCCTCCGCCATCTTGGCTGGGCTAATTTGCATACAGTCGCTCTGATCAACTGGTGGGTGTGGCTTAGGCATCCCGAAGAAATGGTCAATTTCAATATTACCCTTTTATTAGAGTAGATAATCAGTTCTCGTTTATTTTCTTATCAAATTTTGACTATCTTATCTCTAAAACAAAATGTTTTAAAATATATGTTTATTGATTTTAGAGAGGAAGGAAGAGTAAGAGAGTGGTAGAAACATCAATGATGAGAGAGAATCATTGATCAGTTGTCTCCTGCATGCCCCCTAATGGGGATCATGCCTACAATCTGGGCATGTGCCCTTGACTAGAGTCAAACCTGGGACCTTTCAGTCTATAGGCTGACACTCTATCCTCTGATAGAGTTTTGGCTAGGACACAAAACATATTTTAATTAATTTCTTAGTTTAGAAATGGTATATTTTCTTTTTTAAGAAGAAAAAAAGGATTTTATCAGTGTTCAATACAGCTTTAATTGTCATTTTATAGAACTGTGAAGAAATAATACAATTTTTGAATTGTGTATTCTTAGACACTGGAATATGCAAATCTGAATCTGTTAGTTTATTCATTACTATCATGTAAGTGACAACTCTTCATAACTAAGGCATACTAAATTAACATATATGAAAAGATAGTGAGAATCAATATAAAGTCCTCAGAAAATCTACTGAGTAATGATAACAAAGTTACAGTCAGGCAACCAGACCTCCTGGTAATTTTCTTCAGATATCCCCATTAATAAAGAGGCCCCAGAGTCTGATAAAGGACTGATGTCAACAGATGCCTGGCAAGAACCTGTTTGTTTCCTTGACAGCCCCGTGAGCTAGTCACAGTCTGATCATTCTACCCCTAAGAGATGTTTAACACAAATCTGGAAAATTAAGATAAATACAAATAGATTTCTCCCGCTTTCAAAGTGCTAGCCCTGAGTCAGATCTTCATCTTAGTACTAAATTAATTGTTAGCCAACTAATCAAACTGAAACAACACCTATAACATTTCCTTGTCTTTCACTAAGTTTTGTAGAATCACATGTTTTGGAGAATATAATTTTATGCGATCAAACACCTGATTTGCAAATTGAACAAGCAAGAAATGAGAATAGCAGTGATTATTTTTAGAGTGGTAGTATCAGTTTCTGAAATAATATATTCTAATTAGGATGCTACACATGACTATTTAGCAAAGTTGTAGGAAGCAAAATGAAAATATTTGTAAACATTTGCATCAGGTAAAAAAAAATGAAAATGAAAATGAATTATAATAAACTGCATAGTCCTTATTATTAGCATTGACAAAACTGTTGAGAGAAAATTTTACCAAATAGAATTCATAAACAAAATTTATTACTGAAAGTAGTATAACAGATAAGCTAGTTAAAGAGCAAATATTCAGAGATTTTAAGTAAAATGTTGAATTATACATGTGTAGTAACAGAAGCTGAGCTCTTATATGATTTTCCCACATCACATAAAAATGTACTTAATAGTTTCAATTCAAAATCATTTTCAAATTTATGTGTAAATTTGAGAAAAAATAACTAGCTTCTATCTTTCATTTTAATTTTTTGAAATGAATTTAATAGTGCACATAAATTATAGCTATATCAAAATGCAATCATTAAAATATAAATTAAACAATCACACGAAAATTATAATTTTGACTTGTTACAATATTGAATTGATCCATAACACCTACAATACTTTTTTTCTAAAAGTTTATTAACTTGTTAATTATTAGATGTTATACTATTTGTATTCAGAAAAGAAATTTAAAATGAAAGTTTCTCATTATTATTTTGAATTCTGACTCACTTGTGTTAGTTGACTACTCTTAAATTTGATAAGTATGCCTACATGAAATCATAAAAATATATGATTCTCTATTATCTTCTGGGCCCTCATCTCCTCACCCAGGCTGGCCAGGCACCCCAGCAGGACCCCCACCCTGATCTGGGACACCCTTCAGGGCAAACCAGCTGACCCCCACCCATGCACCAGGCCTCTATCCTATATAGTGAAAGGGTAATATGCAAATTGACCCTAACAGCAGAACCACTGGGAATGACTGGTCACTATGACACACACTGACCACCAGGGGGCACACACTCAATGCAGGAGCTGCCTCTGGTGGTCAGTGCACTCTCACAGGGGGAGCTCTGCTCAGCCACAAGCCAGACTGACAGCTGCAGTACAGTGGTGGTGGCGGGAGACTCTCCAGCCTTCTCAGCAGTGCTAAGGATATCTGACTGACTAAGACTGGCTGGAATACTGAATAAAAACACATTTCCAGTAAATCAGGTATAAATCAGTATTTAAGAATACCAAAACATTTTTAAAAAGAATTTATAATTGACATATACTTTAGAAAGATGTCTATTCCCAGTGACATTTTATTCACTAAGGCAAACTGGCAAGTGTTCCCAATGACACTTTAATAATCAGAAATCAATTCCTTGAACAAATTAATTTTAGTGAAATCCAGTATTTTTATTAATATTGAATAAATTAAGTATTATCAACTAAGTACTAGTTAATACTTTAATATAATTTTTAATGAATTCTCAAATTATTAGTGAGGGAAATGTAATAGTGCTTCAACACAATTAATATTAAGCCCTGGTAAATCTAATGTATTCTGGCTAACATTTGCACAAGGCCCATAACATTATTATCTTAAAAATTATTTCAAAAATTGTTTTTATTCCAAGGCAAATAAGTGGCATTCTTGAAAAATTTGATTTTACAGTTGTCTCCAGACAGTGTAGGGAAGAACTCTTACACATATGAGTTCAAAAACAACAACAAAAACTATTTGGAAATATTTTCTGATTTATTTACAAGAGAGAACAGAAGGCAAACGATGGAGAACTGAAGGGAATGACCAAGAGAAAACCTGTGTCTCAAAAACCTGAATTTGTCACTATTCCAAATGAACATGATGCCAACAACCTTTAAGAGGAAGTCACATCAGTGGCAAAGAATATGTGATTATAGCTTCCATAATGTTGGCTTTGATTATATAGCAACTTTGGAGAATTATATGCACTTGAGTAACTTCTCCTGTCAAGCACCATGAAAGAAAAAATTGGTACATAGACAAGGAATTTCAACACTGGCAACAAATAGCAGTTCTTTGTCTTTGCCTTTCCTCAAAATAGAATCATTCTCTTTAACATTTTATATCACTTTCAAATTTTCTTTTTGGGAATATGTTGAGCAACTTTACTTAAAACTAGAGCACATTTATTTATTTATTTATTTATTTATTTATTTATTTATTTATTTATTTTAAAAAATATGTTTTTATTCATTTCAGAGAGGAGGGAAGAGATAGAAGCATCAATGATGATAGAGAATTATAGCCTGCTTCTTGAACCCCTACTGGGGCTCAAGCCCACAACCCAGGAGCATGCCCTGACCTGGACTCAAACCACAACCTCCTGGTTCATAGGTTTTAGCTCAGTCCCTGAGCCACACGGGTTGGGCAAGCACCTGTATTTAGATGAGCAATTTCTGTTTTCCTAATTTTAAGAATGTTCACATGTTAACACTCCCTAATTAACTAGCATCCTTTCTTTAGGTCTTTCTGCCTCCTTGCCTCATCTCCTCCTCCTTCTTTTCTTTCCTGTCTTCTTCTTACTATTCTTCCCTTCCTTCTTAGTTACTTTTCCCCCAGATGCATTCACAAAATAATTGGGAGCTATGGCATGTATCCTGTTAGTATAATATAAATATCAGGCATTGGGGCCAAAATTTTAGAAAAAAAATTACACTTAGTTTAGAAAAATGATTTCAGATCATAATATCCACTATTGCTGTTATATTTAGAAAAAATTTAGTTCTATTATATTTAGAAAAAAACTTAATTACAAGTTAACCATTAAGAATATTACTGCATCTATATAATTATATATAATTTTATATATAATCTATGTCAATATATTTAAAACTATATATAGTATAAATTTATGAGTAAATATATATACACACATACATATAATTATCTACAAGTAAAATATATTTTCTTAACTTAAGCAAAACCCTCTTTTGCACAGATATTTATTGAGTACCTAACCATACAAATAACATATGCTAAATAATTTCTGTAAATTGGGAAATGATAAGTATACATATTTATGAACACATATACATGTGATAGGACAGAGGTTTATTCAATGTCATGGAGATAATCTAAACTAATAAAAGCGAAATATTAAAATTAACCGTTTCTCCGAGACAGGGTAAGCCACGCTCACCAGCCAATCAGAGCGGCTGTATGCAAATTAGCCCAGCCAACATGGCGGCCGCCACTCACGGACCTGAGTAAACAGCCCTTTCCATTGCGGCAGGAGGGAAAGTGAAGCTGCGTCCCTCAGCTCAGCTCCAATTAAATTGCCTCTAGCAAAACACAGCTTTTTGAAACATTGTAACAATCATAGAATCCTCCGGAGCTGAAGGAAAGAGCAGCTCCGGCCTAACCAGTAAAAGTAACAATTGTTTCATTATAGACGCTGCGAGGTGAAGCAGAGGAGGCTTCGTTAGTAGTTAGAAGGCCGCCTTAAAGGAACAGTGTATCAATTACCCCAGGCCTT